>OX377204.1:16016107-16080539 GCA_947396885.1 Heligmosomoides polygyrus polygyrus
CACTACTGATACAATACCGGCCTTATCTTTTGGTCTTTGGGCGGAAAAAGCGAAAAAAACGCCTTTTCCGCCGCTTTTCTGTAGCGCTGTTCAAATTTAGCGCATCGAAAATTGAAGCACATGTTCGTGATCAGCACGGAGCCCTCTTCCCGATAAGCTGCAAAGCGCTTAGCGAGCGCCTAAAACGTAGTTGATGACCTACTTTCTGCCTGGCACGACTGGCCCCTTCCCTCACGGGAGATAATTACGCCCACAGCTCCTAAGTAGCTAATGAAGGAAGAGTTTCGGTCTATTGAAACCTATTTTCTACTTTATATATAGTACCACATGGTCCTCTGGATTCCCTAGCATTTCACGATCACAGTGATGCACTTTTTTGAAAGATCCGATAATTTAAGTGCTATTATTTTCAGAAAATGTCTCCACTTTGGAGGACTCTAATTTCTGCATGTCAAGCTTGTGTGTGCTTATACTCGTTTGTCTCGTTGAAGGCGACAGTAAAAATCAAGCTGCGAAAGTGGAACCTCTAGGGTTGAAATCACTAGTAATTATGCGCTGGCAAAGTTGCCTACATGACACTCCTTTGCAGTTAGCCGCACACCTTTCGCATGATTACAGTGGACACAAAATCGATTCTCTGAAGAAAGAAACATAAATATTTGGAGACCTATGAAAACACCTTATAATCCTCCATGCATGAGATCTCGACTAAGTTGGAGGACATTTTGGACACGTAGTTACGAAGCAAACCCACCTCAAATGCTAACTGAGTGTCATTTTAAAAAAAATTCAAAAACGGAAAAATAGTCTATGAGAGCATTCCCCAATTAATTACGACTTGAAGGGTACCTCGGTTGCAAATTTTCGTTCGTTTGTAGTGGTTTATTACAGGTTAAATGTCCAATAGCCCTGGTCGGGACCCAGATTAGTTCCGGAGCCAGTCCATTGTCCTGCCTCTGTGATCCCTCGCACCATCTGAGGACGCCGTAAATAGCCTAAATAAAGTTTTCACACTTCCGGTGCCGCAGCGCCATATTGATCCTTCCAAACGGGGTGGAGTAGGATACGCGGCGTACAGTGAGCAAGGTTTGGATAGCTACGATCTCCCCTCTCATTTATGTTCTATTTCATATTTACGCTTTTACAATGGTTGGATGCGTGGCGCATCCCAGAAAGACTACTCAGTTTCGCTCCCCTTTCATGACGCCCTCAAAACGCATGACTTTGACTTTCCAATCATTCGTTTATTATTTTTCATAGTACAACTATCATCTTCTTCATTTTTGATTCCAGAACTTCGACTTCCATTTGACTGTTGCCTGATTTCTTGACAATAAACATGTTCACTAGGACTGAGGTCAGGGTCCTACTCAACCAAACCATTCTGAGATGCTCCACGACGCATCTATTTGTATGGGAGTCCTGGAAGCAAATTGAAGATTTTTTTGGCCTACTATAACTTGGGTTGGCCATTTGACGTGTAAGTGAGTGAGTGGGTTACCAGACACTTCTGATACCAGTTAACCCTTTCCGGAGAGACGGAATCTCTGCGGTTTTAAGCAGCTATGCGTTTCCTCCCTAGGCGCGGCGCTTGTAGCGAAGACTGTCGAGACACCAACTGTCGCATACCTCCGATTGCAGGTTCGTGTTTTGGGTTTCCCGCCCAAGCCAACCAAGTCTTCCATCCTCCGGATTTGGTGAATAGGTACCAAGCTTCTGTTAAACACAAGAAACTGGATTGTCCATCGGCCAGCCATTCCAAGACATTCTATCGGTCACATACGCTTTTGAACTGCATCCTGTTGAAGTGGAATGCGTGGCGTCTCCCGAATTAAGCTTTTCACATAATAGTACCATGCACGTTTAGGCCCTACACTCTGAAAGTAGAAAAAAACTAGGAAACAACTTTTCTATGCCATTTTCGCCTCAAATTGAATCAATTTCATCAATGCAAACTGCAAAACGCCTTCGAAAATGAAACGTACGTCTACTAAGCGAAACTACGCACCCTTTCAAGGTATCATGAAAATTGGTCGATTTGGGCAATTACCTTACTTTCTTTAATATCTTTGAGACCGCCTGTCTCAAGCGGTGAACACAATTCTCTCGATGTCTTCATTTTTCGAGGAGTGAAAGTGGTTCTGAGCTGTTTGATGGTAGTAAGCAGGAAATTTTCGGTGTGTCGCGAGGAGAGATCACGCCGTGTACTCGCTTACTACGTATGTTACGATTCTCATTTGATAGATACCCAAACACTTCGTGAGTAGCTACCGGCTATAGAACGATGAACCAAACCCCTGAGCACTCAAAAATTGCTGCTCTCTTGCACTTTCAATCTTGTTCAACACAGCGTAACAGCTCTTCTAACATTCTTTTCGAAACAAACTGTATTCACTTTTTGGCGGGTTATCTATGAATTTTCAAAGAAAAAATCAGTTTTTTAAACGAAAAGTGTTCGAAAAGTGTCCCATTTGACTGACGGTACACTTTGATTTCGACCTCTACCCGGATCACTAGCGACTGCGTCTGGATGTGAGGGCCCTTGACCAAAATTAGAGATCGAGTAGTGTAGCACGAAATCACTCCCCGCATGTTCAAGTGCAGTATGTTTCCTTCTGACTGCAACTATTTTCAGCAACTTTTACTATTTTGTGGCGATTTCGTTCTCTAAAACATTTCCACCTCAGATTTTCCTAGTCGGCGGGAAGGAAGTAGTGTTTTTTAACCAAAGAATGAAAGAAGCACGTTCCACTTTTTATTTAAGCAAAGTTGTTGTCACTATCTAGAAAAATAACTCATAGATGTAGACCACTGTCAACTACGATCCATCGTCCGTTTACATTAGCATTATTTTCCATCCGCTGGGACATTCGAGGGCCTCCACTGTGTGGGCAGAAACCTTTGAAGAAGCAGCGGAAGCATTGGAGGAAGCACAATGGGGGAAGAGATCAAAAAGTCCACCGGAGCGGTTCTAACCGTTAATCCGAAACGCTAAGGGGATTGGGTGGACAGCTCAGAGGTTGAGTCCCGCGGAATAATTTGGACAGACAGACCACAGAAGGGTAGAACGTTCCTCTTCCTTAGAGTAGACCTACCTCGTACAAGGGTTACACTATAATCTGCTCTCTCTCTATTCTTCGTCCATCAATAATCCTTATCAAGCGCTAAATTACTTTTTTTGATTTTTTTTTTGTGTTTGTGCAAATAGAGGATAAAGGTCGGCAGTAATCAATCCTTTCTGGGATGCGCCATGCATTCCACTTCCACAGGATGTCATGGTGGCGACTTTAATGCGTACTTGATCTACACAATGATTAGCCGCGGCCTGTCGACAGACAAGATTTGTAATACTGTTTAAATTACAGGACATGGATCAACCTGGGCTAAGCTTATCAAGGTTCACACAAGCGAGTTTAGCACTGTCTCGAAGCTACCTGGCTGCCGCAGTCGGCAGACGGAATTAAACAGTCGTTTCCTTTAGGGAAACGCCGCGCATTCCACTTCAACCGGATGCAGTTCAAAGGCGTATGTGGCCGATAAAATGTCTTGGAATGGCTGGCCGATGGACAATCCAGTTTCTTGTGTTTAACAGAAGCTTGGTACCTATTCACCAAATCTGGAGGATGGAAGACTTGGTTGGCTTGGGCACGCATGTCCTGGGAAAAAGTCATGGGTTTTGAGGGCGTCATGAAAGGGGAGCGAAACTGAGCAGTCTTTCTGGGATGCGCCACGCATCCAATCATTGTAAAAGCGTAAATATGAAATAGAACATAAATGAAAGGGGAGATCGCAGCTATCCAAACCTTGCTCACTGTACGCCGCGTATCCTACTCTAGCCCGTTTGGAAGGATCAATATGGCGCTGCGGCACCGGAAGTGTGAAAACTTTAGTTAGGCTATTTACGGCGTCTTCAGATGGTGCGAGGGGTCACAGAGGCAGGACAATGGACTGGCTCCGGAACTAATCTGGGTCCCGACCAGGGCTATTGGACATTTAACCTTTAATAATCCACTGCAAACGAACGAAAATTTGCAACCGAAGTACCCTTCAAGTCGTAATTAACTGGGGAATGCTCTTATAGACTATTTTTCCGTTTTATAGAATATATTTTTTAAATGACACACAGTTAGCATTTGAGGTGGGTTTGCTTCGTAACTACGTGTCCAAAATGTCTTCCAGCTTTGTCAAGATCTCATGCATGGAGGATTATAAGGTGTTTTCATAGGTCTCCAAATATTTATGTTTCTTTCTTCAGAGAATCAATTTTGTGTCCACTTTAATCATGCGAAAGGTGTGCGGCTAACTGCAAAGGAGTGTCATGTGGGCAACTTTGCCAGCGCATAATTACTAGCGATTTCAACCCCAGAGGTTCCACTTCCACTTTTGATTTTCACTATCGCCTTCAACGAGACAAACGAGTATAAGCACACACAAGCTTGACATGCGGAAATTAGAGTCCTCCAAAGTGGAGACATTTTCTGAAAATAATAGCACTTAAATTATCGGATCTTTCAAAAAAGTGCATCATTGTGATCGTGAAATGCTAGGGAATCCAGAGAACCATGTGGTACTATATATAAAGTAGAAAATAGGTTTTAATAGACCGAAACTCTTCCTTCATTAGCTACTTAGGAGCTGTGGGCGTAATTATCTCCCGTGAGGGAAGGGGCCAGTCGCGCCAGGCAGAAATTAGATCATTCAACTACGTTTTAGGCGCTCGCTAAGCGCTTTGCAGCTCATCGGGAAGAGGGCTCCGTGCTGATCACGAATATGTGCTTCAACTTTCGATGCGCTAAATTTGAACAGCGCTACAGAAAAGCGGCGGAAAAGGCGGTTTTTTTCGCTTTTTCCGCCCAAAGACCAAAAGATAAGGCCGGTATTGTAGCTTCCCCTAGCCGTATCGTATCCTTCTAGAATTGTAATGTCTATGCAACCGCGCCTAATGGTTTAGTTTTAGTACACCTTTGCTCCTGTTCTTGATTAGCAACGAGGCTGGTGGTTTTCTTGCGGTTGTCTCACATTTCTGTTGATTATGTGCCTGTAAGGGGCGCGTGAAGCGCTGTCGGTAGAGGTTCGAATTTCCCTCCCAGGACAACAAGGCCCTCCATCATTTCGGGGACGGTAAATTGGAACCAGGCTTATCTGTCAACCATCCCTTCGGGGTCGGTAAACCTGAACCAGGCTTGTCTGCCAACTATAAAACATGGACCGACTCGTCCACCCGCTGGCCACCGTAAGTTAACGTATAGGCTAAATAAGCATTGAAATCGCTTACACATTCTTTAGAGTTAGAATGAGTGATGCTTTCCAATAGGAATTGAGTAACTTCTGTTATTTATCTACCAGCCGTTCAGCGGCCTGTCGGCCGCCAAACTTCTTTTTGGTGGCAACGCCCCGAACTCGGAAACCTTAGCAGCTTTTTTTCCTGTGGCTTTTCAGACTATGGACATGCAATATACATTTTAGCTTTAAAGCAGTTCAACTTTATATTCCCACTAAAGACGTCTAGAAGCTGATGAATCTGAATTAGTACAGAGTAATCATTACTTCTTGTCTTCCATTTTCAGGATTAATGAGCGATATTTTTCAGTTTTACTCCATACTGATTTTATAGCAGTTTCGATTCACAATAAATCTGTAAGGGAAATGTAGCCGATTGTTTATTCGAATACGGTCAAGAAGCAGAATTAAGGCACTGGTTACATAGATAAGAGTTTTTCACGAATGTAGAAACCGATAGTGTTGACGGCCTTCTATACCGTGCCGAAGTGAATAATGTATATCGAGAAGTAGGCCTTCTATACCGTGCCGAAGTGAACGATGTATGTCGAGAAGTAGGATCCTTGTCTGAAAAGGTTAATTTCCGAAGCCGCTGAAAATGAAAGGCCTAAGCTAGTCTAACGGTTCAACGGGCAGTGCCCAAAAGTATTCATTTGATATTTCTTAAAAAACAGGTCTCGCACTTATTGACGCTTAATTGAGCAGAACAATTTCAAAGAAAACAGTCCTTTTAGGCTAGAAATGAATTGCTGATGATAATATGTAGTAATATATGTAGCGAATATGATGTAAGTAAAAAGATCCTGAATAGTTTTTAAATAAATGATGAACACGAACGAAAGTAGTAGAACAAAATCAAAAACGAAAGAGAAACAATTAAAACCGTTGTAAGGTTCTGAAAAACCATCACTCTTTTTTGTTGTTCAATACAGCTAAATAATTTGAACAAATGCACTGTTCTTCCATGGTTTAGACTGAGTTGTTGCGAATAATGAACAAGGTGAAGAGGAAGCAGCTTTAGCTCAAGCTGCAGTAAGACACTCCATGCTCAGTGCGTACTTCAAATTGAACGAAAGGAGCGGAAGAATTTCAGAGGGCTCAACATCGACAAGGGAGACATTAGCAGTAGATCCTCGGCAACTGTATTACAGTGAAATTCCTATTCATTTTACGTTCGAGGATAAAGAATAGAAACTCAGACAGACAGCAGGCAAACCAGCTATAGGAAGGATGACCTCTGTCTCTCCAGTGGACACATAAAGTTATGCGCTCCGTGTTCTACTTCTCAATCACAAAGGCGCAACCTCCTTCGATGAATTGAAGACAATTGATGGGCATCGCTATGATAAGTTTCTTGATGCAGCTAAAGCGGCTGGATTTCTCGATGACAACAATTGTTTCCGAGAAAGTCTTTTGGAAGCTGCTAGCTTTCAAACGCCAGCTGCTCTGCGAAGTTTCTTTTCCTGCCTATTGTGCTATTGTAAGATCAGCATCGCCAACACTCTTTGGAACGAGTTTTCTGGGGTTATGGCCGACGACTTTCTACATCGAGGGTACACAAGAGAGCAATCTATTGTGTTTGCTTATTTCGACATTGCCGACCGCATGGCGGGTTTAGGCAGACACCTTCAAGACTTCGTTGAGAAGCCCCGCAAGATGAAAGACCTGAAATTCCCGAAACACGAGGCGCATGCTGCAGAAGGAGCTGCTCGGTATGAAACACTTAATGAGGGACAGAAGAACACAGCTGACGCTATTCTCGCAGCGGTCGACCGACAAGAGAATCGTTGCTTCTTTGCGGATGGCCCAGGAGGGACAGGCAAGACGTATCTGTACAACACAATTTATAACAATGTTGTGGGCAGACAGTTGAAAAAATTGTGTGTTTCTTGGACAGGAATTGCAGCGAATCTTCTGCCTAGAGGCCGAACCGTCCACTCTGCCTTCAAACTTATTATAGCAGACGAAAACAGATCTTCGTCTATGAGGAGACAACAAAGAGAGGCGAAGATGCTAATGGAAACTATAATTATTACATGGAATGAGATCTCCATGGCGTCAAAGGCCGCTTTTGAAGCCGTTCTTCTCCGCGATTTGATGCAGAACGACAGTCCTTTTGGCGGAAAACTTATTGTCGTTGGAGGGGATTTCCGTCAGGCGCTACCGATTGTGCAGCACGGAGGAAGAGAAAAGACTTTGGAAGCTTGCGTCTCTCGTTCTTCTCTTTGGCCGCTTTTTGCAAAGTACCGTCTTATAGCTAATATGAGAGCAAGAGACGCTGGAGAATACTGGCAAGAATTCCTTTCGAAAGTGGGCAATGGAGAAGCAAATGATGCAGACAGTAGAGTAATGCGAAGGAGATATCGTCACGTCGGTATTTGGAGAGAGTATTGAGCCTGGAAGTGTTTACAGCCTTGCGGAAAAAGCAATTTTGGCTCCGAAAAATTCACATGTACAGACCATCAATACAGACACCTTAAGACGACTACAGGTGACTAATCCACGTGACGAGCGAGTTTTCAAAAGCGTAGATGAGGCTATTCTAGGCGATAACGTGGACCAACTTCTCATGCCAACTGAGTATCTTAACAGTCTCACGCATTCCGGAATGCCTCCACATGAATTACACCTGAAAAGAGGGACAATAGCTATGCTCCTTCGGAATCTTGATGTCGACAATGGACTGTGCAACGGCACGCGGGTGATGACAGAGTCGTTGGGCCGTTTTGTGTTTGGGTGCCGATTTATCAGTGGGCAACGTGAAGGTGAACTAACAATTATTCCACGAATCGAACTCTACTATGACGGCGCTCCTTTTCGGCTACGACGTCGCCAATTCCCTATTCGACTTGCGTTTGCGATCACTATAAACGAGAGCCAAAGGCAGACATTCTCAAAGATTGGTCTGTATTTGACTGAAGACGTGTTCAGTCATGGACAAATGTACCCGGCGCTATCCAGAGTTCGCCAACTTGATGGCACATTGGTCAAGAGCAATTCTAACTTCGTCAAGAACGTGGTTTTCTTAGAGGTTTTCGCATAGGAAAAAATTGTCGAGATATAGTGGTCAATCGCACCTCTATATACTCAGACAAGCGTTCCACTAATGTTCTTTTTAAGCAAGTTGAGCAAACAGTTCAGACTCTTACTGCGGAACCTATGCTATCTGTTTTAGAACATGTCAGCCTTATCTCCGTAACAATAATGCATTTGTTCTGCTTATTTTGTTTAATTCAACGCTAGGAAAAGCGGATAAAGTGTGTACAGAACTTTCAGTAGTCCTAATTTTCTCTTACACTTCGGTGCTACTCTACAATTTTTGTTTTTGTTCATCGCATTATTGAACTATTCAGAATCTTTTTACTGGGGTCTCTATTCTCGTCATCTTAAGTACTTTTCATTATTCGCAACAACTCAGTCTAAACCCCGGAAGAACAGTGCATTTGTTCAAATTATTCAGCTGTATTGAACAACAAAAAAAGAGTGATGGTTTTTCAGAACCTTACAACGGTTTTCATTGTTTCTCTCTCGTTTTTGTTTTTGTTCTACTACTTTCGTTTGTGTTCACCATTTATCTAAAAACTATTCAGGATCGTTTTTCTTACATCATATTCGCTACATACATATATTACTACATATTATCATCAACAATTCATTTCTAGCCTAAAAGGACTGCATTTGTTGAAATTGTTCTGCTCAATTAAGCGTCAATAAATGCGAGACCTGTTTTGGAGGAAATATCAAATGGATACGATACTTTTGGGCACTGCCCGTTGAACCGTTAGACTAGCTTAGGTCTTTCATCTTCAGCGGCTTCGGAAATTAACCTATTCAGACAAGGATCCTACTTCTCGACACACATCGTTCACTTCTGCACGGTATAGAAGGCCTACTTCTCGATGTACATTATTCACTTCGGCACGGTATAGAAGGCCGTCAACACTATCGGTTTCTACATTCGTGAAAAACTCTTATCTATGTAACCAGTGCCTTAATTCTGCTTCTTGACCGTATTCGAATAAACAATCGGCTACATTTCCCTTACAGATTTATTGTGAATCGAAACTGCTATAAAATCAGTATGGGGTAAAACTGAGAAATAGCGTTCATTAATCCTGAAAATGGAAGACAAGAAGTAATGATTACCCTGTACTAAATCAGCTTCATCAGCTTCTGGACGTCTTTAGTGGAAATATAAAGTTGAACTGCTTTAAAGCTAAAAATGTATATTGCATGTTCATAGTCTGAAAAACCACAGGAAAAAAAGCTGCTGAAGTTTCCGAGTTCGGTGCGTTGCCCCCAAACAGGAGTTTGGCGGCCGACAGGCCGCTGAACGGCTGGTCTATAGATATTTTGTGGCCCTCTTCGGCATCCAGCTGGATGGTTTGATGCCCATTTGTAAGTACACATCGTGTTTCACCTCTGTTTTCCTTCAGCACTTCCGTGACGCGTATTCGCGACCTGTACTCTGGTTTCATTACCCTCAGCGAACCTACTTTTCTGCTACAATTCTAATACATATGCATTCGATGAATCCTTCAGAAAGGATTTTCATTGTGTTTAGATGTCGCTCAGATGTCCTGAAAGTCGTCAATAAAGCTTTATTTTCGAATCATGGAATGTCACTGAAAAGACAAAAATTCACACTAGATTTCGTTCAAGGGCTCTTGTATTTGTACTATTGGCTTAAAACTGAATCATCTGAAGGCGAAATCAACGGGAAACCTCTCTATATAAAGGTGCTGGTTTTGGGAAAAATTATGCAGGGATAACAAATTTATCTCTTCATCTCCTTGGAGATGAAGCGGGAATGAGAGGCATCAACACCTTGGTATTAATTCCAACAAAAACTTCACAACGAATATCATATCATAATCATAACGTGAACGCATCATTAACACGTTGACGACCGACCGTGTGACACGTGTCACGCCCTTCGGCTGCATGGTACCGTGTGACGCGAAACCGTGTTGCTCGAAAGCAACTTCCAGATACTGACTTCTCGAGCTTCTCGACAAGTAGTGACTTCAATTATCAAACATGCTCTCAAAAATTTACAAAAATCGATTGCTTCCACGTGCCAGACGCATGAAAATCACACGGTCGTCAACGCGTTAAACTAAGAAGAGACCGCGTATAAACGAGCAGATCATCGGAGCAATTTCTGGAACGCGTCATGCCTCACACGGCCAAGTGTTCCTAGTGCATTTTCCACTGAAATAGTGAATTGTCTGTGATTCCGGCACTGATGAGCTGGTCACCGGCGAACGTCACCGAAGAAATCGCATGGCTGTGACCGGTCAGAGCCAGATATCCTGCCTGAAACATAGCTGGCATTAGTGGAATTAGTGCAATGGACGGCCTGCTTCTCACTTTTAACGTATGGGTGAACGCCGCAGAGGGTGAAGTGCACGTTTAGCTGTTTACTATTCACTATTCGCTGTTTTATTCAAGCCAATAACAAAACAGCATTTCCTACACTATTTTAAGGGAACCTTTAATGGTCTTCAAGCAACCACATTTAACACTTCATCATTTTCCGCTTTCAGGACGGCATCGCAGTACTTCACATTGAGCAAGAATGTCATGTTCCTAGCGGCGTAGACAATTCAGCAATCTTCTATCTCTGTTGCACCTGAAGATACGGTTTTATATAATTTTGAGCACAAATTCAGTGCTCTTCTAAACCAGTTTGAAGTTTCTGAATTTGAGACGAACGTCTTTACAATCAAAACAAGCTTCTTACACATTAAGCTAGAGACTCTCTAAGGCGACTAGAAGAATCATTGTTCAAGGAAATTTTAGTATAACTGTCTTTGGCATTTTTTAATTCACCTGCCCGAGTGCACAATTTCACATAAAATGATATATTATTAGTTATTAGTTTTAATTTTATTAGTTTTTGCATGACTCCATATTTCTGTAATGTCAGTAATAACAAAAACTATAAAACAAAATGAAATAAACTGAAAAAGCTAACAAATAGTAGGGGATATTTAACAGGAAGTGTGAATATAATAATACCAGACGTTCAGCGGTCTAGCCGCCGCCAAACGTCTGGTTGGGGGCTTCGCCCCCAAACGCCGAGAATAGAACAACCCTATCCCATCTGGTTGTAGGCTTCGCCGCCAACCCCGAGAATAGAACAACCCCAATCTTCCTCCTTTCTTCTTTAGGCCTTCTTACAATTAAAAACTGATCTTACTATATAGATTAGTGCAGTGGGATATGGTAGGGCAGAATTTTCACCGCGCATATGAAGCCCATCTACCATACATTACATGCACGCGATTTATTCTCCGAATAGATCGTTCTCTACGTGTCAAGAAAGAGGTAATGAGAGTCCCAACCCGATGCTTAATAAATCATCATTAAAAATAATCGGTATTGGTCGACACCGCTTACTATCCGACGGCAATAATACTCCTCCGAATCCCGTGGTCACTCTATCTACCCCTTCCCCCTCCCCCCCCCCCGAAATACTTCCTTTCCTATGTGCTGGCAAAGAAACGGAGTGAGAGTCAAGGACGCACACGTGACACCGCTTGCGTGCTTAGTAGGTCGTAGCGCCAGCGTCTTCCGTAAATTTGAATTTTGTGACGCAATTTTTGTGACGCAAATTTTTTTCTCTTCTGTTCAATTTTTTTTCAATATTTAGATGCCACTGGGATCTTGGACTGCTCTCGAGCTGTGCTAATCACAATTCTAAGGTTTTTGTTCATGTTGCTACATGACCAATCATTGAATTTCTTGTTCTTATGCATAACCGTTTCTGTTATGGCTATTGGCTTAAATAAACATAAACACTGAGTACCGATTCACGTGTCACTGCGTTGCTACGACGTCTATGACACTCCTTTTGCACTCTGGCACACGTGTCACGACTTCTGTAAGCCGCCTTTAGAAATCCGACACACACTGAACAATGTTGAGGGAAAATGCTTGTCCCCCTTATTCACGCTCCCTGTAATGGTCCCCCTTTGTTGGTCCCTCTCCTATTGGTCGCCCTTACTCGGAATCCCTACGCGAGTTGGACGACTTCATCAGCGCGTCTTCTGAATCCCTATGTACGTTGAACGACGTCTTCAGCACGTCTTCTGAATCCCTACGCACGTTGACGACGTCTTCAGCACGTCTTTTGAATTCCTACGCAAATTTGACGACGTCTTAAGCAGCTTCTGAATCCAGACGCACGCTGAACGACGTCTAGGGCACTCCTCCTGAATCCTTGCGCTCTGCACTCGATCTCCATTCATACCCTTGCGCGTTGCCCTTGAATATCTCGTAAACTTGGAGGATCAGCCGCCAAGGATATAGTTCGCCAGCAATCGCTCATGGTTAAGCTCAAGGAAAGCCCGGCTGGCATACGCCGCACTAAAGTAGGCATCGTCTTGCTTCAGTCCCCCTTCCCCGTGACGGACACGTGACATTAGCCGGTTATATATAGTAGGATATGATGTGTCTAAATTGAAGTGAAAAATATCCAATTTGACGTTAAAATTGTGTAGTTTTTGCAGTACGTTTCTCTATCTCTGTCGTCATCTACATAGAGCAGCAGATTAGAAGAGCGTGAGATAAATAATATTAAATATTAGAAATATTAAAATTGAAAACAAAAATACCTAAGAAGGTTCGTTTCGCCATATTATTCTTCATACGAACCTTATTTTATGTTGTAGCGCCTCCCCTGTGGCTCATCAGTGAAGATGGGGAGATGCTAACCAGATATCAAACCTAGGATGTATTCCAAAAAACTCGAACGTATACAAACCATAGAAAAAGCACTTAAATAGTGGGGGAATAGAAATTACGACAAGTGAATACGACCCAAATGGCTAAGAATTAATAAGGCAATCAAACAATAAAATACAGTAATGACTCAAAAAAGCAGTGGAAAACATGTGAGCAAGTGGAGTTAAGATAAAACAAGATCAAGATGGATCAATACGAAGATGGCACCGTTAGGGCAACTAATTTTTCAATGATATGAGAGCAAGGAATAATCCGCCTCTCGCCATCAATGCCGCCACCACAGGAACAACCCTCTGATAAAAAAAAACGCAGATCTGACCCTACATCTAGAGCGGGAGGTCCGAATTTTGTGGGTCCCACCTCGAGATCAAGACGAGAAAATTTTGAAGAAACATCCAGGCTTGAGTGGGCTCCCGCCAGTATGAATTTTGAAAGCGATAACCAGATCAGTTTTTAATCTTAACTGTGACTCGACCATGGATTTACGATGATTGTCTCTCTTTTTCAAGGGTCTTGTTGCCGTTCCTAATCCCACATGTAGTGCATCGAAATAGACAGTTGTAGATAGATGGATTTCCCGCTGTCAGTCCAACCATGCTTTCAATCACTTCGGGGTCCGTGAATTAGCGCTAAACGCGGCTGGAAGAAACCACTAATTTACCAATGTATCAGCTGGATACCGTAAGTCGCTGTAGAGGCCACCTGCTGCAGCTTGTACTTGACTCTTTGGATAAGAGTACACTATTCGTATCCACTCCATAAGCTCTTCGAGGACTCCGTGTTCTCGTAAAGCATACCATATCACTTCGGAACGCGATCAAAGGCCTTCTCCAGGAAGGCAAGATGCACCGGCTTCTGTCTCTCACGGTGTTTTTCTAGCAGAAGGCAAACGGCATGTATGGCATCGACTGTGCCACAATCAGCTACGAAGCTGCACAGGTTGGTAAAGAGCTGAACGATATCACAAATGCGCCCGTCGACAATCCGCTCGAAGATCTTCATGCTATGCGAAAGCAAACGGATTGGACGGTAGTTTATGCAGTCTGCCGGACTGCCCTTCTTCTTCCAAATCGGAATCGTCGTGCTTCTCTGCCAAATGTCGGGCACTTTTTTCTCTGCAATAACCTGGTTGAAGTACGTCGTCAGCCACTTCGTTGGGTAGCGGTATTTCGTCTTCCACAAGTCGGCCGCCAAATCATTAGGGCCGTTGCCTTGCCTGGCTTCATCTTCTTCAGAGCCGCTTCTGTCTTCTCTACGGTGATTTTCTGAACGGGACCGTATACAGGAGAAGAAGGTGGGATGCCCGGACGAGCAAACCACTGTCGACACTTCCTCGAATTAGGTGCGCCATCGATTCAAAACCCATCTTGCGATCCATTATGAGATGACCGTACTCATCGTTGAGCCAAAGAACTTCTCAACATCCTTAGTTTGGCGATGGCAGACCTTGGCAAGTCGGTAAAGAAATCGCTCGCAATCGCGCGACTCAAGTTTCAAGTGACACCATCGTGATGAGTGGCTCTTGCAACGGCTACCGCCTTTTTAGCGCCTTTCTTGGCTTCCTGATACAGACGCCATTTGTCAGCTGTCTTATCGCCGAGAAATGCATGGTATAATCTCTTCTTCTCTCGGACATTCTCCTTAACTCCTTTGGTCCACAGCCATGTCTGCTTATCGACCTTTCGCCGTCCCAGTTTCGTAGTGCCGAGTTCGGAACGCGCAGCACTGGGTATCGCGTCGGTGGCACTTTGCCATGTCTCGTCGACGGTCGTGACCGTCGGCAACCGAATGCACAGCTGCTTCATTCTTTTTCAGTCGCTACCACTTGATCCTTGACGAACCGCTCCGTTCGACCTGCCTAAACATCGGTGGTGTGATCTTTATAGTGCAGATCAGTGGGCGGTGTTGCGTGGCGACCGCTTCATACGACACGGCCTTCGCGTATGTGACAAGCTCTTAGTCACGATTTCGCATAAGGAGAAAGTCGACGTGCGTTTTGGAAATCTCGCTGTAGAATGAAATAAGATGGGATTCACGTTTTCGGAATCTGATGATCACGATGGTGAGGTCGTGCGACTCCGCGTACTCGAGGATACGCTCACCATCATTGTTACATGAGCCAAAACCGAGGCCACCATGACGGCCGTACCCGTCTTTCGTAGCGCCAACGTGCCCGTTTAGGTCACCTGCGACAATGGTTACGTCTTGTGACGGCACTTCTGCTGTCATCTCATCAAGCAGTCTCCAAAATTCATCCTTGGCTCGCTCGGAACAGCCAGTGTGTGGAGCATATGCAGAGAAAAGATGATACCGCCGCTGTTCTGCAGCGACTTCGACTTTCATCAAGCGGTCATTGAAAGTTCCACGCTTGCAATCGCGTCTCGGAACCGTTGGGAGACGACTATGCCAACACCGCTGGTGGTCGTGGGACTACCACACAGAACGGCCTTATAGCCTCGGCCTATGTCCCTTAACTTGCAACAAGACCACCTCGTCTCCAGAACCGCACACAGGTCAATCTTCCTTCGCTCCAGTGCCTCTGCCAATTCGCAGGAGCGGCCCGACAACGTACCCACATTCACCGTTGCCACGCGGGTCTTTCCTACCTTGCGGGACTTTTGGACTAGCACAGTTTCCCCCAATGCTGTCCTCGCATCAGGGACCCTCGCATATTTTCTTCACTCGCCGGGCTTTGCGAGTGCGCGTCGGCTCTCGACGCCGTAGCATTATCTCGAGCAACATTCAGCACCATCAACCATACGATGTGACATGGACTGTTCGTAGGTCGGCCTGTCACAAGGGCCTGTCGCCTGCATTCGAGTGTCCGTGTTCAGCTCGGCTCGCAACAGCGAACAGTTTCCAGTGGCACCACGTGGAGGAACGGACATCACCACCTGTAGAGGCCAATTACGCAATCAAATTGCTTCAAAGGTATCCCGTAGAAGTCGAATACGTGGCGCATCCCAAAAGAAATTGACTAACGCCGTCTTTTATAGTTTGTTGTTTAAAGTAGATTAAGAAAATATTAAAGGAGACAATATAAACTTAGATATAGATAAATAAATAGATCCATAGACATATGTATTTACACAAAAAAATAATAAAATATTTGTAAAGTTTTATTACGTAATTATTTAATGAACAAATAAAGTTACAGTCGGAAAATCTGCTTACTTTACCGATGAGCCACAAGGTAGAAGTTACAATCATTGGGGTTCGTCTCAAGACAGATGACAGATTAAACCAAAAAATTGTATTTTCATTTCTTCATATTATTCAAGTATATTTAATACGTTGACGACCGCGCTTTGCTTGTCTGGCTAGTCAATTTTTTACAAATTGAAATTGAAACTACTATTTGTCGAGAAACTCAATTAATCCGTAACCGAAAGCTGTTTTGTGGACTATGCTTTTTATAATAATCTTTAGAGATAAAGACATAACACAAAAAAGTTCCTTTGAAAGATTTGAAGTAACAAGGAAAACAATTCACAAGGCTTTGATGCGTCATCGAGTCAGACGGTTTCGAGCGGTCGAAAGGGTATGACACGACATCGTGTCACGCGATCGTCAAAGTGTTAGCAATCACCCACGCAAACTCTAACAGCACACTTTGCAGCATCCCTCTGATAGCTATCATTTCATAGATTTTCCATAGGCTTGAATAAGGAACCCCATTGAAGGTGGATACTGTAGGAGACTTGGAGGAAACGGTAAGAACGGTGTATATGTGATAACGACTAACCGATGTGCTTTTCACTGGACAACTATAAAGGCGAAGCGAACCGTTGTCTCGTCCTACAACGAGGCTGTCCTTGGAATTTGATCGGCTGACAGAAGTGATACCTGAACGAAACTGTGGCTGACAATTCTGTATTGTGCCCAATTCATACATCAACTTTGGAAATTAAACATTGTCCACTAATTTCCGGCAATAAATAAATGAATAAACAAACAAGCATTGTCTTGTTGAGAGCCTGAAAGAATTACGGGTTTGTCTGAATTTCGACTAAGAATCTATATCTGGGGAAGTGAGCTAAAGTGTAATACATTATTTTTGCGTTTATGGAGAGGAGCGTTGGTTAAAATATGATGCTAGAAATTACCTTCGACCGAATGCGCCACGCATCCTGCCTCATATGAGATCCGACAGTTACATGAAGCCCATTCCAAGTCGCGAATGCTGGCGTGGTCCACTAGTTCACCATTCGCAGCCGTCCCTAAACAACATGCACCTCCTATGTAATCTGGAATGACATAAGGGAAAGGGCGCCGTTCATACAGTGATAAATGTGCCCAACAGTGGAGTTTCCACGGATATACTGCGAGCTGACATCCCAGTCGGCGGATATCACATACGACGACAAGGAGCCGATTCTGGAGATTCGATGAAACTGACGATGACTGCTGTCGAGACGGTATATCATCGCAGCGAGTTCCTGGAAGGTACTCAAGGATTGAGATCTGCATAAGCTACGGTAAACATCATTTACACAATCAATCAAATAAACACTGCAATGTTTACAATCTCACCACACCATCAACTCCCTTTGCCGAGCACCTCAGAGAACGCACCTAAGATATTCTCTTGGCCAAGAGAAAATGAATTCTACGCACATTCACAAAGTGTGCACATTTCTGCCTAATACAACCCATATGGGAGTTTTCAAGCAAGTTTGCTCAAAACAAAACATTCCTTTGCCTTTGTTTAAAAGTGTCTATTCCACTTTATGTCCTATGTAAAACGACTACTTGAGTATGACACTGTTATTTTTAATCACCACGAAAAAAATCATTGATAAGCTTTAAAAACTGCAGAACAGGTTTGCGAGGAAGCTTTTCATAAGGAAGCTTGGGTTTACTTATAAAGCCATTCCTTGATCAAACGTTAAAAATATTAATCTTAAACATTCCTCTCTGTCACGCTGTAGAAATAAATTTGACCTCACCAAGCTGCATAAAATTCTGATTCGGACCTCTAGTATTTCTCCTAAAGGGTTCCTGACCGTGAGATCGCGACGGGCTTTTTGAGCGCACGGCGCGATCTGTCTTCCATTACGTTGAAGTTAGTTGAACCAAAATCCAGGCTCATTTTTATGGTTCATTTTTCCGTCAATACGGCAATATCCTCTTATATTAAAAATGGTAAAAAGCATGTGCTTCCACTTTCTTTATATTGTACTTCTTCGCAAACATTGTTGTGAAACACCACCGCATTGTTTTGATTGTTATCTGTTTTATAATGCTGTATGCTCCTTCAGTATTTCATCAACACTTCTGGATTCGCTGTTCTTTGCATGTATAGTGCATGTTAGGTAACATGGATTTCCATTTAATAATGGTCACCATTTTCACGTTGAATTGGACACTTTTCAAATCAAAATGGATACCCTTCTAAGCCAGCCTAAGGCTTTTGACATCAATACGAAGTCTTCCGAATTAAAATGGCCTTTAGACAGGTGAAACAGACTAAGACTTATTAACATGGTTGGAATAATTTTTTCTTCAAAAAAATTTGATATAACTTTCCTTGAAATTTTCTAGTTCACCTGCCCCAAGTTGTGCATCATCCAACGCTGTTCACCAGCGAGAAGGCTAAACTTCTTCCGTTGCCGGGAATCGAACCCGGGCCTTACGGGTGGTCAGATTTAGTTGGTGAATGCACTCATAAGTAATTTTTTTTTTAATTTCGAAAAAATTTTCAACATAATTTTGTTTTTTGGGAAAAAATGATAAATTAAATGTTGTTTTAAAACGCAATAAGGCAAGCATGGCAAGTCATAGAGTACTTTAAAAAAATGGATTGCGCAATGCACTCGAAAAGCAAGTCGAAGCATTTATTTGATTGATAGTGTAAGTGCTGCTTACGCATACAGCATCAGAGTAAAGATATGTGTGATTTTCCAATTGTTTTTGTTCTGTACCGTTTGCAGGTGTGAAACTCTATGCGAACAGAAATTTTGCTATCAATCGAATAAAATTCGCGACATCTTGGACAAGAGCTTGGCGAAATTTCTTTGTTTGGCACTAAAAAATAGCCGCCATCCTGTTCTTTAAAACAAGCTTCAAATCATTGTTTTTTCTCAGAAAAATAATAATTTTGTAACATTTTAAACCATGTGTTCTCTTATTGGAAAGTGAAATAAAACTTTTAAAAAAGCTATACCAAAATTTTCCTTAAACAAGAAATCATTCTATCCATTTTGGGAAGTCTCTAGTTAAATGTAGAAGAATCTTGGCTTATATGGTACGCCATGCGACAGCACAACGTACCTGAGGAACTCATAGAGTGGGTGCGGATGCTCTACTCTTGCCCAAAGAGTAGAGTGCAAGCTGCAGCTGGAACCTCAATGGAGTTTCCCATCTCTGCTGGGGTGCACCAGGGTTCTGCGCTTTCTCCACTCCTCTTTGTTGTCGTCATGGATGCCATCACACGAGGTCTTCAGAAGCCCGTCCCATCGGAGCTGCTTTATGCTGATAACGTGATGCTCGCTTGCAAGATAAAGATGATCTCGAGCGGCAGGTGCAAGATTGGTGCGACCGTCTTACGAGGTTCGGACTCAAATTGAACGTCAAGAAGACCGAGTACCTAACGACTGACGTAAGCGAGTCCGGCTCCATTAAGATTAACGGTAGTGAGCTTGTAGGCACTTCGGTGTTCAGATACCTGGGATCAGCAATAGCAGCTTGGTCCAAGTGACGCTCGTTGACTGGCGTGCTCTGCGACAAGAAGATATCAGAGCGCTTCAAGTCGAAGATTTACAGAGCTGTCATCCGGCCAGTAGCGATGTACGGCGCTGAGTGTTGGCCTGCGACAAAGGAAACGGAAAGTCGCCTCAGCGTCATGGAGACGAAGATGCTGCGCTGGACGGCTGGAGTCACGCACATGGACCGCATCCGAACGATGTCATTCGGCAGAAGTTCGGTGTCGCGCCGGTAGCGAACAAGATGCGCGAAGCTCGCTTACGATGCTACGGCCACGTTCTGCGTGGAGAAGAAGACAGCGTCCGCAAGATAGGCCTTAACTTCGAGGTAATAGGAAAGCGGCCTAGAGGACGCCCGAAGCAGCGTTGGTCGGATACGTTACAAACGGACATGAAAGTAACTGGCGTCCACCCTGATCAAGCGCAGGATCGGGAAAGGTGGCGTCATGACACCAGAATAGCGGACCCCGCCACGAAGCGGGACAAACGCTGAAGAAGAAGAAGAAACCTACTATATATAAGCGAGAACGGTCGTTTGTCTGAGGGTGAGTTTGTTTGTGTGTGTGTGTTTGTTTGACAGAAGTGCTGGGGGAGTGTGTTGGGAGGAAGTATGGGAAAGGGGGGGGGGGGGGGGGGAGGAGGTTGCAGTTGTCACCAGTTTGTCAACTGTTGTAGTTGTTGACGGGCGTCCATGTTCAGGCGACATGTCACCGATGTCGCGCAAAGGACGTTCAGGTTGAGAAGAGGTGTCACCGATGTCGCGCAATGCAGGTCCGGCTTGAGAAGACGTCACCGACGTCGTTCATCAGGTGCCTGGGTTTAGAAGTGGTGTCACCGATGTCGCGAAAGGCCTGTCTGGATTCAGACGACGTGTCACCGATGTCGCGCTTGGGGTTCCAGATTCACACGACGTGTCAACGATGTCGCGCAAACCACGTCCGACTTGAGAAGACATGTCACCGACGTCGCTCATCAGGTGCCTGCATTCAGAAGAGGTGTCACCAATGTCGCGAAGGGCCTTCCAGATTCAGACGACGTGTCACCGATGTCGCGCAGAGCACGTTCGGGTTGAGAACACATGTCACTGACGTTGTTCTACAGGCCACCGGGTTTGGAAGAGGTGTCACCGCTGTCGCGCGAGGATTCCGGATTCAGACGACGTGATACCAGTGAAGGTGGGACCACTAATTGGGGACCGGTGAAGGATGGGGTTCCAGTAAGGGGGAGCGGTAAAGGGTTGACCAATAAAGGAGGGACCAGTGAAGGTGAGACCAGCAATGGGGCCGGTAAGGGGGGGGAAGCAGCGAAGGGGACCGGTGAGGAAGGGACCAGCCAGTAATGGGACCGGTGAAGGATGGGGGGAGGGGTCCAGTGAAAGGGGGACGGTAGAATGTTGACCAGTGAAGAGGGGACCAGGTGAAGGGGGACCGCTGAGGAAGGGACCAGCAATGGGCACCGGTGAGGTAGTGGGGGTGGGGAAGGGGCCAGTGAAGGGGGACCGGAAAAGGGTTGATGAGTTAAAAGGGGACCAGTGAGGGTGGGACCAGTAATGGGGATCGGTGAAGGATAGGATAACCAGCGAAGAGGGGACAAAGGGAGCTCCAGTGAAGGTGGTTGCAGTAGTAGGGACCGACGAAGGGGAGGGGGACCAGTGAAGGGTGAACCGGAAATGGGCTGACAATAAAGGGAAACCAGTGATAAGGGACCAGTTAAAGGGGGTCCAGTGAAAGTGGTGGGCCTGCTTAGTCCTATTCCGCTATACCATTCTATATAGCAAAACCAGTTTTTTAATGAATGAGAGAAGGCCTAAAGAGGAGAAGAAGACGTTCGGGGTGTTCTATACTCCGGGTTTGGGGCGAAGCCCCAACCAGACGTTTGGCGGCCGGCAGTCCGTTGAACGTCTGGTATATATATATATATATATATATATATATATATATATATATATATATATATATATATATATATAAGAAAAATGTATACCTTGGACACGCTTATTTCGATTAAAGTGTTCGATTTAAAATGAAAATTGTGTAAAAGAGCAGCTAAAAATTTACAGAGCAGAATTCAGTGCTCACCCTGCTCTTGACAGCAACTGTGAGAAGATGCTGTCTCACGTGGAATACTCTGCTGTCTTCCCTATATTTAAGGATACGGTTGCTGTGTTGTCGCAACTGCGTGTGTCCCATTAAGATTTCGCTCTAAACGGTCGCGACTTACCTTTGTGGCAACGAAAAGCAGCAAGCCGTTCGAAGCGAACGCCAGGGAGGTGATCGGCTGCGTGGACTCCTTTTGTTCAAATACCGTATCCCTTGATGACAGGTCCACTGCGCTCCACGTTCCTCCGCAGAAACCCAGCGCTAGCAGTGAACCCTGCGCGTCCACAGAAGCACAGCTGATGCCTTCCTGAAAAGAGAGAGAGCGGCTGAAGAACTTCTTCGAGCTGCACCCGCTGGTCTACTTCAGAAGATATTCCTACCCCGAAGTTCTTCCTCCACTCTCGTTTCTTCGTAGAGGTATTATACTGTCGAACACAGCCGTCGGCACTGCATGTTACGAAGAGATGCGACTGCACGGCTGCGCAGCAGGTGACGTCTTCCGAATCGCCCTGGAAAAGACGAAATTCAGATAAATCGAATAGCATCTCGGAAAACTGGAGAGCTTACATCGACAATTTCCTCGAAATCCGTCTCGAAGTCGCCTTCGAAGAGCGTGTTCCTCGAAGTGCCGACGACAATCCTGTTGCCGTCAGGGTTGAGAATCACCCGCGGTGTGCCAGCGTCGTCGGGTAACTGAACGGACTGCATTGAACCAGTAGAAAATCAGACTCACTTCTAAGTTAGTTGTTTTCGACCCTAAGAAATAAAACTAATTCTGCCGCTAAATTTTTTTTTCATCGATCATGGACAAAGGAATGAAATATCCTTGACGCGGCAGAATTTGGGTGGGACACACATGGGTTTTGAGTCATCTGCGAAGCTGATCATTGATGCATCGCTCTTATATGGCTTGAGAGCAGGAAACGCTACAATTTCCCAAGTATTAGGATGAAAGCTAAACCTCCGCCGTTTTTTTAACATCCCACTCCAAATTTCACTAGGATTTTTTCTAAATTTTATATACCTTTCGAAAGGAAATAATTTGTTCTATGAGAAAATATGTTTTGCCTTTTATCTCACGTTGACCTTTGTCAACTTTTAGGTCAAGTAATTGAAAGGCAAAAAAAAAGAAATGGCCTTCGCCGGCAACTTCTTCTCTCTGTTGGCTTGGAATATTTCGCATAACGTTACACACCATGCAAAAGAAGATGATTTGCTCTACAAGAATGTGTGTTGGGTTTTTTGCTCGCTTTGGTTTTCCTTCACATTCAGGGCATTGAAGTGTGTTTTTACCAATTATACATTTATTTGTATCAATATCGCGAAGCAGGCATCGCGAAGCCAAAATATACCATATCTACTGAGGAAACGAATACAACTTCGTAAAACAATAGAGAGTGTGAATTATCAAGTCATCATCACAATATAGATCTCCACCACCCAACCTCAACCGCGCAAAGGGTACATGTCTCGAAGACGCACCGCAGGGGTGCGGGAACGCGCCGTTGGCCCTACCGTAACCGCGGCAGCCAATCATGTGCCCTGCCTGTGCGGCTGTGCCGGTGCCTTTTGGCTGCTGCGGTCACGGTAGAAGCAACCGACCGTTCCCGTACCTTCGCGGTGCGTCTTCGCGACATGTATCGCATGAAGTTCCGAAGCCTGGAGGAAGATTGACCCGAATCAGACCTGAAGAGTAAGTCACCTCCATAGGCTGTCGTCGCCGAACCAAATCGGTGGTTTCCCACTCGGCGATGGCTCGATCCTTGCCCGCACTGAGGACGGTGCCCTTACGGCTGAGGCACAAGGCGAACACGCCTCCCGGATGCACAGCATGTGCCTGGAATTTTTGGTAATTAGAGTGTTTTTAGACCTAGTTTTCGCCTGAAATTCTAGTGTGTCTTGCCTGTTTCTTGCTTCTGAAAGTTGTTGGGTCCCAGAGCGAGAGTGTTCCAGTCGAGTCGCCCGTGATAACGTCACCGGCGGAGGTAAAGCACATCGACAGCACCGTCTTCTGCCTGTCCTTACCCTGAAACCGTCAGGAGAACTGAAGAATGAGAAGGTGACAAGCGAAGAGGCGACTACCCGACAACAATGCGAATGAGTGACCTCATCGAACACGGCCGAGTTCTTCGTCAGTGTCGACGACTTCGGGTCGAACGACCAAAACGAGAAGTGGCCACGACCGCACACCACAATCAGATTCTTGATCGTCGGATGCCAACTGGACGAGAACGTTTGGTCATTTGCACCCTGAAATGGAAAGAAGTCGATTTTCGAATGCCCCATAGCCGTGATGAAATTTTTAACGAAAGTGAAAGTGACACTAAACATGGAAGTGGATCCGCGCAAAAATTTTAGCGGGAGTTAATATAATTGGCCTGCTGTGCTTTCAAAGCGTGATTAGTACAAAAATACAAAATTACAATTAAACTAAAGCCAGTGGAAAAATCGAAGGGCTTGTATGCGTGATTAGTACAATAATACAAAATACATGCATAAGCAGTACCCCAGTTATTGAACTAACACGCTTGTTCATGGGTGTGCCCGTCAGAGAGTCTGCGCAGAATTCGTAGCCGCTGGGAGAACATCTTTGAATTTCCCCACAGTTTACGAGGTCGTCTATGATGCAACCTATGCACAAATCTAACAACCTACATATTGCTTCTCTTTTTTCATTCTGCTTTCGACCAACTTGGTGGTGGAGCTACTTTTCAAGGAATAATGCAAAGCAATCAACCATTAAATATCGATCGATAACATCGGTTTTTCCACATTTAGCTGGAGAAGACACGATGGTCGGTTCACAGACCTAATACCAGGCTGTCCAATAATTCCTGTCCGAAAAATTTCAAAATTCTATAATTTCCTTAGAAGTGCTATAATATCAGGCAAGTGTGAAAACCTTCTAGAAGGTTCTCCAGAGTTCCACGCTAGGGGTATATAAGGCGCAGTCGCCGCGTCTAGCTACCAGTACAAGCTAAAACGGACCAAGGCCGCGAGGCCGTCTGCCAGTCCCTCCTCCTTCGTCCGCATCGCAAGGAGTTTCTCGAGGACCTGGTCACTGGGGTTGAGAGCTGGGTCCTCTACGACAACGTCGCCCGCCGTGCCGTCTGGATCCCGCGCGGAGAAGAGCCGCCGACGATGCCGAAAGCCGACCTGCACCCGCTGAAGATCATGCTCTGCTGCTGGTGGGACGCCAAGGGCATGCTGCACTTCGAGCTGCTCCCGCAAAGCAGGACGCTCACCGCCTCCATCTACACCGATCAGCTCGAGAAACTAGCCGCCGCCATGCTAGAAGAGCGTCCCCGACGGGCCTCGGTCCACCTGCTGCACGACAACGCGCGCCCCCACGTGGCGAAGGAGACCCAGCAGAAGTTGACGACGCTCGGCTGGGAGACGGTTGCCCATGCGCCGTATTCCCCGGACCTCGCCCCCTCCGACTGCCACTTGTTCCTCCTGCTGAAGCACAATTTGGCCGGAAGAGAATTCACCTACTACGGCAACCTCAAATCCGACATCGCGGACTTCTTCGAGTCGCAGCCCCCGGAGTTCTGGGCGAAGGGCATCGGCGACCTGCCCAACCAATGGGCCACTGTTGTGGATAACTGTGGTGATTATACTGTTGATTAGACTTGTTTTTCAATAAAGTTGAAAAAATTAGAAATGGTGAAATTTTCGGACAAGAATTATTGGACAGTCTGGTAACTTCTTTTGCTTTTGTCCTGCTTGCGAGTGAAGTCATGAATAATCAAATGTGGACAACCAATCAATAGCAATCGATATCGTCGATTTAAGCCTACATTTGCTGTTTGAGGAGGGAAGAAGAGAGTATAATGGTCATTTGACGAGTCCATCGCAGGGCACTACATAGCTTGCAGATCATAAAAATCGATGATATCGATCGAATTCCGAGGTCTCTACGGTACCCCGTTGAAGTAGAGAGCGTGGCGCACCCCTAAAAAATTAACTAACGCCGTCGCTCATCCCTTTACCTTCTATGGTACTCCGTTGTGTGAAAACGGTGCCGTTCTCTCTGCTAACAGCACCAAGAAGGCCGTTAGTAAATTGCTTAGGATGCTGACCGACATTTCGGCTCAAATTTAAATAAAATCTACCTGTACCTTATTTATTTCTAAAATGAAACGCAGAGATCACTAGCCAAGGTGGTCATGGTTATTGATGCCGCAGTGGCTGTAGACATATCGATGCTCCTTTTCAGAATAACCTGCTCATTTTTGTTTTTATCCTGAGATCTATAACAAGCACCGTATTTACAAATTTTTGCTTTTTAAGCCCTTATTCTCAGCATTTCATAATCATGTGTATTTTTAACAAAAAATTGATTGACTCTTTAACTGAATTCCCGGACATCTTTGCCTTTGAGTATCTATGAACCTTCCTAGACATATATATAATCGGTGTCGGATCCAATGTTTACAAGTACACCTCGTAAACATTGCATCGATTAGGATAATTCGAAGTCGTCGCTTTTTTAAATAAAAGGATTGTGGGCATTTTTGTCATTTTTTGTTTTTTGTCATAAGGGCATTTTTGAAAATCCCGGTATCCAGGGATGATTCAGATGGAGGTAGGTTGAGCAAGAAGGATTTTCGGCTGATCCATATAACTTATTTATCTTCGCACCTCACATCAGATATCCGAATCAGGTAGGACGTCAGATTGCTGATCAAAATCATTTATCAAAATTATCCGAAAATTAGACGTGGTGAAAATCACCCCTATCTGAATCACCCTAACATTCGGGTTTTCCAAAAATCTCCCATTGCCTGCAGAACACTTTTTAATAGGGTTCAAGAAATGGAGGATTCGACTTATGTATCCGAATCCGCGTCGGATGCAAGGTTTAATATACCATTCTTTGTTGATATTCAACATTTTTAAAATCAAGTTCAACATTTTTCAGAACAAATTCAACGCTTCTCAGAACAATTTCAATGTTTTCTAAAACAAATTCAACGTTTTTCAAAAACAGTTTCAACCTTTTTATACGGGAAGATACCAGAAGAACGTTGAAATTGTTTTGAACAACAATGAATTTGTTTTGAAAAATGTTGAATTTGAATTGGAAAGCGTTTAATTTCAACTGAACATGGTATATATTGTTGATGTCGGCAAGACTGTTAGAGCTGCAGAGCCTCGATTGTTATCCACATTTTCCGGGCTCCGAAGAAGGTTGTTACGCTGAAACGTCAGCCGAATAAAGTGCGGGTAACAATCTTGCCTCAGCAGCTCGAACAGTCCTGTTGATATCAACGTCATGTCAGCGTTTCGCGACAGCTGATCATAGAATCTACCATATTTCGTTTTTTTTTTCTTTAAAAAGCTGATAGTCCATCCACTGTGCAGTTCACCTCAGCGAGAATTTTGTCATGAATAAGGACAACGGCAGGCGTGGGCGCTAATTTCCTTGCCAGTGCGCTTGTCAGGTTTTCCCTTTGGAAATTCGCCTTGACCAATGTAAACTATAAGGTTTACCAACCAGGATTTTCTATTTTCCATCACCGGTCGTCAAAAAATTCACACCTATTAAGCTAACCAACTATTTAATGACTTAAGATGGCGCCAGACGATGCCGTGTACAAGCTCACGCCGACTAGTGTCACGAACAAGTAATATATTTACTATATCTCTATCCAACTCCTTTTGACAAGTTACAATTACAGAATAACTTCAAGTTGGATCTTGTCGTGAATGTGGCCTACACTGAAACTGGACAGCCAATCAGCGCCAAACTGAGCAGTCACGCACGAGCCTGTGTGGCATGTCAATTTAATGCAGCTCAATCGCCCTTGTGCATTCCCTTGCTAGAAGAACACATTAACTACTAGTGGCAAATTTTGCAAAGAAATCTAGGAAACAAAGAGATCATATTTTGCTAATGAATTTTCACCTATTTTTGGGTTTAAAAATCTGTGAAATATTTCTTGTATAAGATTAAACAGGTGAATACGTTAAGTAATATATGTATAGTCTAGGGCAGTCTGATTCTATCGGGCGCACCTTAGCTTCGGCCAGCTTCGTCTCGTTTGACCACCTCCATATTGACAGCGTGTGCTGGTAGGATTCGTCTATACAGGCGAGCAGATTTCCACCTGAAAAGCTCATCCATGCGCTGAGGAGGAGTGGATGCTCTTGCGGTCACCAAACGACTTACCGTCGGTGTTCGAGAAAGCCACGGTAGCTAAGGCCTTCTCGAACATCGCCTTCGAACCGCCGAGTACATGTAGCGTCGTCAATGTGATGCTGTCCCAGATCCGAACGTGGGCCTGAAATGGAGTATCATTTTGTGACGGTTCAATAGAAGGCATGAACTGAACGAGGTGCTCACCTCCGTGTGTGAATTCTCAAGCTCATTTTCCAGTTCCGATGGGCTGGCAACCGGATCGTGACGGTCGAACTCGGGTCGCCGTTCTCGTTGATGGCAAGTCGTCTGACCACTCGCCACCAACACACGATTCGGATGTACGCAAATGCTGAAAGTAAGCTCAGAAGGTTCTAGGCTGCTTCGGAGGTACAATAGGTCTACAGGAGCTTAGGAGGGAGGGTGAAATTGTCGCCTTTTTGTCCTAAATACGGAATCAGCTAGGCAGCAAAGGATTCGAATTACAGAAACTCCGAAAATTCTTGTCAAAAATTTATATGACAGATAAAGAAGCGTGATGCAACCTTTGACAGGTAGGTGGAGCAGTCATTGCTCTCTGTCGGATCATCAATAATGATAATAGAACTTAAAATAAGCAACTATTCGATGACACTATACGATACCATATAGTCGATATTGTGGCCTACATGACAACCTAGAACCTGCCAAGCAATAACAACCGATCAGAGCACTGGCGAACACGGTTCCTATTTGTGGCACACGATTCCATACGATCTGATTGGTCTAGTGCGTGGCGTTCCCCTTGTATGTAGGCCACATTAGCGAAAAATAAGAGACATACTAACCTTTACGAAAGAATAGTGTACTGCAGCTTAGGCAGCACTACAGTAGCAAGACGCAGTTTTAAAGTGAGGGCAAATTAGTCTCCCTTTCGCTTTAAGTGAGGAAGCAGCCAAGCAGGAAGGGACTCGAATTCCCTCAGTTGCAAGGATTTCTGACAAAAAAATCATATTTATACAAAAGATAATGATAATCTGGAAAATCGCCGACCTCTATCTCTTTCTCAATTCCAGGTGCAAAAAATAAACTAATACGAAAGCTCAACTTACGGTACTAGTTGCTGATGTAGCCTACATGGAGAGACGAGGACGCGCTAGCAATAACAGCCAATCGGCTGAAGAAACATGCAGCAGTTCATCTGGTGGCCGATCGTATACTCCCCCTCAGGCGGCGACGTCCGTTAAATGCGCCCTGATTGGTCCGCTGCATCCCATCTCCACATGTAGGCCACATTAGCGACCAGAACATAGCGTCTTAATTTGACCAACGAAAGGACGGCATACTGCAATTTAGCAGCAGGTGATGCTCATTCTGTGCTTGAATAGCTAGTTGTTTTAGGTGTAACCACACAGCCTCCCCTCCCCACCTCCGGATTAGGAAGGTGCCAGAAATGTTACGTCGAGCTTCATAATGTAATCCTTTCGTTGCTTTCCATCTACAAGTCTAAGCCTATACCTTGAGATGTCAATGGCTGCTGCCTACCCCGCACCTCCCCGTTTATGCCACGCATTTTGTCGTCGCGAAATAATGTTATTCTGGGCATGAATGGCGCAGTCAGAGGACGCGCCGGCTATAGCGTGTACCCCGAACCAATTGAAAGTTCGTTTCGTGCCCGAATTATGTACGCATTTCATGCTTCCAGGGTCATTGAATTAGTTCGAGTTCTCATGAGAGCATAGAAGACATGCCTGTTGAATGAGACCGTCAAGTAGGCGTTTAGAGATGCTCCACGACATGTCGTAGATGTTAAATGTGTGACGCCTACTTCCATCTTAAGTGGCGGTTGTCGATAGGGACGAATATGCTCTAACCTTTTTAGATCTGTTCTAACGGAGAAAAATGGTAGCTTTCACAAAGCTTTTGGGTTGCACCATGCCTCTGAGTTTTCTATGAATTCCTGGATGCATTTTGTGTTCGTCTTCGGCTCCTGCGACCGTGTGTGTTCTCCAGGAAGTCAACATTAAAGACAACCTAGCAGTTTATTGAAAAAAAGGTTCCGGTGCCTATTAAAAGTTAAAGCAAGGCATACCTTTGTAAAATATACAAAATCGAAGAAAATACGATGGAATTAGTTTACTGAAGAGTTACCCACCACTTCACATCACTTGTATGGCCGGTGTAGTGACGTTGGTAGTGCTCGGTAACATTGTGAAGAATGACGACAGATCCACTAAAGTAGAGCAGCTCGCCGGTGGGCAGATAATGGACGTTATTCCGCACGTCCTTGCCTCGATAACCTGAAGAAAAAGCGGTTTCTTCAAATATTTCCCAGTATAGTATGGGCCACGCATTTAAACTGCCGTAGAGTCGCTCCATTGACGAGCCTAGTACTAGCGATAGGACCGCATTTTTGATCACGAGGTAGAAGTAAAAGGGTCTTGCACCATATATATCATTTTCACGTCGAACTATACGCTTTTTAAACCAATTTGGACACTCTTCTAAGCCATCGTAAGGCTTTCGAAATCAAAACGAACCCTTCTATATTAAGATGAGCTTTTTCTACACTAAAAAGAGGCTCTCCGAGAAGGCTAGAATAATTTTTTGTCCAAGAAAAAATGTAGTGTGATTTCTTTAAAGCTTTAACAAACCTACCCAATAAGTGTTCATATTGTACGAAATCTTATAACAGTCTCATTTTTAAGGAAAAGTGGCTTAAAGTTTGTTTTGAAGAGCAGAAAGGCGGCCATTTTTCAGTACTCAAATAAGAAGTTGTGCCATGTCATTGTTGAAGAAGTCGCGATTTTTATTCGCTTCATGTTTTTGCATGGGGTTTCACACAGTAACGATACAACATAAACAATAATGGGGAACGCACTAATCCATGCCTTGATGCTTCATGCAATCAGCATGTACGGTATCAATCACATAGAAATTACGCTTTTTGCATGGCGAGTGCATGGCGCGATTTGGTCTTTTTATGCCCGCGTTCTGGTGGCGCCTTAAAACAAAATTTAATTTCTCACAACGATGTTTTGTTGCGATCAAAACTCTAGCGCCAGGCAGGACTCGAACCCTCACATCCTGCTGACGGGCGGGAATGCTCAAGCAGCGCCAGTGGTGGAATGGCGCAAACCATTCCCGCCGGGCAGCAAGAGCGGGGGGTTTCAGCCCCTCCTAGGGCTTTGATCGCAACAAATTATCGTTATGAGAGATTGCAACTTTAACACCAGCCACTTGAGGCGGTACGAAACTGAACTGAATCAAATTTAATAATTTTTTCTCGACAACTAAAAATTTACAAAATTACTACACTCATTCGCGTAACTGAACTTAAAAAATCAAAAAATTAGATTACGCCAAATTTTCCTTGAACAAAAAATTTTTCTAACCTTCATGAGGAGTCTTAACCTGTAGGAAGGTCACATCGATTTGAAGAGTTATCTTTGATCACAAAAGTCTTAGGCTGGCTTGGAAGACGTCCAACTCGACGTGAAAATTGTATAATTTCTACTTATGCTTAATCTCTAGTGGGATTTACCTCCTACGATGGTGCATCTAGGCAGACCGACACAGCTGATCTCTACATGGGTCCACTATTGCCTAATTCAACAAACCATCGTAACATTTCCCATTGAATTACCCACTCCCCAAACCTTTGGCTCTGTGTTTTTCTCTTGATTTATTTGTACTGTTTACCGCTGATATTTAAAATTTGCTTCTATCAACTTTCATTATAAAATGCTAGGTTGTGTCGTTGCGGAACTTTAGTTGATTTTTTCTCCTTTTTTTTTCATCACCGCTGTTTTGGCTTGTTTACGTTTACTTTGTTGTCTGTCTGAATTCATTGCGAATCGCCATATAGTGCAAATAAATAAATAAAGGGAACGGATGAGTTCAAAATAATTCCAGATGATTGTACGACATATGTAGCGTTCTAGCATAATCAGAGTTTCTTAGAACGCCTCATTAAGAGCTTATCTCTTCAAACTCAATCAATACAATTTTCAGAAGGCACTGGAAGGCTTACCGTACGCCCACTCTATGCGCGGTGGCTGACGGTCCGGTGGCGGTTGCTCGACAGTTGGGTCCAGCTGTTCTACTGACGTCGGAACCGGCACCGTAACCGATCGGCCGGCGATCTGAAGCTGAAGCACGTGCGAGGAAGCGTTGAAGATCGGCTCTCGAGTATTGCATCTGCAATAGGAGGTTGGTGTTACCTTACCTTCCACTTTTGAAGATAGTGTTTCTTAGCAACACATCATGGAAAATTTTTGACTTTGAATGAATCTTCGAGTTGGAAAAAATGTCCGATTTATCTCGCTCTGGCTAATACGCTCCATAACACGAATAGGCAGATATACACCATTTTCGGATCAAACTGGACATTTTTCAGATCCAAATAAACACTCTTCTAAGCAGCTTAGCGCTTTTGAAATCAAATTGGACTCCTTCTAAATTATTAGGTTGGCAACTAATTTCGTGGACTCTCAAGAATCTTCAGCAAAAGTATTTATTAACAAATAACTAGTGACAATCTTTAATCAAAATAAGATCCCTCGGAACGCAGAAGTGCTTCCCATATATCAGGTAGCTGGTCTATCCTACGGTCATAGAATTATTGTGCTTTTAAGGCCAAGAACCTTTGGAGGTGCATTTTGACCCGGTCCACATTATTAAATCGTCTTCCAACGAAGAAGTACTGCACCGAACTAAAAATGTGGTAGTCACTCGGCGCAAGGTCTGGGCTGTAAGGTGGATGAGTTTGACGCTCCCAGTCAAGGTCTTCTATTTTTGAGGCGTCCGGTTCGCTACGTTCCCTCCGTTTGGTGGTGTCAAAAAGGTATTAACTTCTGGGAGCTCGTCAAGAACGGTTCCAGCATTAATTCTGTAATCGACTCTTCTCAACCTGGCCGCGCGCAGGCTGAACTCCGCTGGAATCGGTTCAGACAGATTTTCAAGAGCGGAATTATCTATCAGCAAGATAACGCCAGATCACACATTACGAATTGGGAGCTTCAAAAAATTGAAGACCTTAGCTGGTAGCGTCTAACTCACACACCTTACAGCACCACGCTGCAGCACTTCTTGGTTGGAGGTCGATTTATTAATGTGGACCATGTCAAAATGCACCTCCAAGGATTCTTGGCTTCAAAAGCACAAGAATTCTACAGCTGTGGGATGGGCCAGGTAGCTGATAAATGGGAACCAGTCCCGCGTTCCAACAGATCTTACTTTGGTTGAAAACTGTTATTTGTTATTTGTTTATGAACACTTTTGTTGAAGGCACTTGAGAGCCCACGAAATTACTTGCCAACCTAATATAATGATTTTCTTTAGCACAAAATAGAAACTGTCCGAAAAGAGTAAAATATTTCTTTGCTCAAAGAAAATTTAGTGTAACTTTCTCTGCAATTTTGAAAACCATCTGCCTCAGCAGGTGAACACGTTGTTTAAAATTTCATAAAATGTTTTTTAAGAAAATAGTAAATTAAGCCATGATTTGAAGCGTAGAAAAGCAGCAGGGATTTATTTATATAAAAAGGGATCGCGTCTAGCACACGACCAGATTGACCCGGTTTCGATTCGATTGATAGCAAATATCTGTTGGCGTGCAATAACAGGGACGTAAACGATAGAACAGGAATATCTATTTTAAAAAATACACGTATTTCACACTCCCGTTTTAAGAGAGCAGCATCTATCCAGCATTTTTAAATAAAAACCGCAACGATCTAATCAAACGCGTTGCGCGATCTCTTTTTTAATACACTGAATGACTGCTGCTTTCTGCACTTCAATATAATATTTAATTCATTATTTCTCCTTTTGAAAAACAACATTTCTGGAAAAATTGAAACAGGGCGTTTACTTATTTGAGAAGGTGAATAAACAAACTCAGAGAAAGTTATATTAACTAAATTTCCTACCAATAATTATTCCAACCGTGTTAGATAGTATTTAGATTAGTGCGGAAGGGGCTCGCTTTGATTCGGACAACGATCAGTTTGATTTAATACGCGTCAAGTTTGCTCAGTGTGGTGTCCAATTTGAATGGAAAACTGCTCAATTTGGTTTGAGATTGTTCTGCTTGACGTGACGTCTGAATTCTACATAAGTACATCAAAGGTGTATAACACGTCATAGTGCGCATGGCATTTGCTTCCATCTCGCCACCCAAAACAGGCAGATATTTGGTCTGCAACATGCATGCAATACTTGTAGAAAAACTCAAAATAAGCCACAAAATCAACAAGTAGAGTGAAATGACTGACCCGGAACTGGCACGACCTCTCGGCGAACTGTGCAAGGTGCATATGGAAGCGGCGCGGCTGAAACACTACTTCACCACACCATCACATCACAACGCCACAATATGCAACCTCATGCGTTCTTAATGAAGCAAAAACTTAGATTAATCCATTCTGAAGGCGTATTGGGTACTGTCGGGGAAGTCTGCTTGGAGTGTAGAACGGGAGTGCGCAGAGGAGGCACGAACCGATCACAAGCCGAGCATCCGCTCGTTTACGACCGGTTGACGCCTCTTTTCTCTATCACCCGCCCAGGTAAACTTCTCCGATGTAGTGCTTTAATTCCATTAATTCCATTGGACTGATCTCCTTCTTCTTAGCGACACAACGCTGATTCCTAACTTAGCTACACAACTACTGTTCGGAGTTGAGCGGTCAAGAAAGCTGTTCTAACGACGCTTTGCTGCGATCAAAACTCTAGCGCCAGGCGGGACTCGAACCCGCACCTCCAGCTGACCGGACGGGAATGCTCTACTGTCAAGAAAACTGTCTCAAAGTTGTGTAAATCATTACTACGTATCTTAAAATCTCGTAGGACCGATGAACACTCACCCGTAACCGGGATAAGCTGGCCGCTGATATCAGCATGGAACCAGTTAAGCTGATAGGCTTGATAGAAACAGTTCAAATCAGTTTCTTTAAGCCTCAAGTGGCTGATATCAAGGTTGTTAGCTGTTACAACGATGTTTTGTTGCGATCAAAACTTCTATCGCGAAGCGGGTCTCGAACCCGCACCTTCCTATGACCGGGCGGGAATGCTCTACGCCTTTATGCCTTTATCTTAAAATCGTCAGCAACTGTTTCACCTCAATCTTACGTGGAAGAGGAATTTGTGAGGAACTCACGAGACGCTTCTGGAAATCGTCCACGAAGAGTGGTTATGATAGCTGGAGAGTACTGAAGGCGTAGTTCGTCCACTAAGTGGGCTGTCAAGCTGAGCACAACCTGGAGAGCCTTTCACATTCTGATGCGACATCCACTTCCGTAACGGAGACCCTAAAGTGCTCTCTTAAATAAATATTTGAAGAAATATTTTTTTTCACTATCTCACGCACATTTAGGCTGACCAACCCTGAAAGCTTGAGGTTTATGTAATCTTGAGTTTCATCATTAATCTTCGATGGAAGACGCTGGCTTCTTCTGCAAAGTGCTTTGATTTCAGAAGGTAATGGCAGGATTATTTCGCTGAAAGATATTGAAATCGTATAATCTATGCTAATAATTTATGCTGGGGTTTGGTAGCGCAGTCGGCGGAGGCGCGGGCTGTCGCGTGCACCAGATTCCATTTGCTTAATTCGGGTTTCCTGCCCAGACCAACCAAGCCTTCCATCGCTTAGTGTTCAGCGAAGAGATAACGGGCTCGTCTGGGAAGAATAAAACATTACTTGTTCATCGACTGCCCACCGCAAGTCAATGCATAGGTAGAATACGCACTCAAATTGCTCCCGCGATAGAGTATAGAAGCAGAAAGGGTGGCTCATCCCGTAGACGGATTGACTAATGCCAACCTTCATCCTATATGTCGCCGATATCACCATTTATCGAATCTCTGTGTCTCTAGGCCAACCAAGTCTTTTATCGCTCTGATTTCGGTGAATTCGAGCAGACTTGTCTCGAATGGATAAAATACTGACTTGTCTATCGAATGGCCACCACAAGTCAATGTATGGACCAAATACGCATTCAAATCGCCTCTACGACATTCCTTAGAAGAATGATCCAAAAGAGACTGATTAATCTCGTCCTTTATCCTTTATCCTTATCGTTTTCCGGGAAGTGACACACGTGACTCATCCAGAGGATAGCATGGAAACACAAACCTTCCTGATCCTGTCATTTACTTCCTCAATGTTGGCCAGTAGAGTGACTTGCGGTGGCAAGCCGATTAACAAGTCAGTGTTGTATCCTTCCAGAAACTTCTTCCATCTACAGTACCATCGGAAAACGTTCGCCAAAACGCGGCCGGTGGCGGATTAGTCCGCCGTTTCAGCCGCTTTGTCATAACTCTCTTCAAAGTCGCTTATATTCAATGAAAGACACACTGTAGGAATCAGAACAACATGATCTACCCAATGGCGTAAAAATCTTAACAAGGTTTCAAAATTTTTGAGTTCGGGATGACTTAGATTAGTCGAGCCCGTAATTGTCTTGATTGATCCACATTCTCCCCTGAGTCTCCTCTAATTGTGCCCCGGCAAGGATCGACTTACCCAGTGGAATTTTAAAAATTTTAAACGCTGTCGAAAATGTGTTTCATGCTAATTTTAGGTTTTGTCTCATCACGGCGATCTCTTTGATATCAAATTCGCCTGGTTTGTCATCAAGTTCAGCGTTCCATGCATCCTCAACTGCTGGTTTTTCCATTTTCGCTAATTAATTACGGCCGCACCACTTTTGCTCTAGAGCTGAGTTTTGCTGAAGTTTTCGACTTTGAGGTGTGGATTACAACTGTGGGTTTCAGGTTTAGTTTGACAAAAGTAAGGCAGTGGTCGGCCGCCAAATTGGCAGTGCATCAGGGTTCCAGGGAGACACGTCCTGCAAAGGCTAATTCGCGTCTGTAGATCTGTGTCTCCACGAGGTGGATCAGGATGAAAGCTGGATATGTGGTCAGACACCATGGAGAAATGCTGTTTCACATAAACGATGGAGCTGGCAACTCACGTCTCGGAATTTCGCTTCCTTGGAAAGGCAGTTTCGTTCGAATCCAACATTTAGATTTGACACTGACGTCTGCCCAACCCTCGCTGAAGAGCTCCTACCACTTAGCAAAGCCCATATTTGCGACATCTTTCGAAATTTTTCCACTCGACTTTAATCGAATTCATTACTTGAGACAGGTCCGATACTGGAGCCCACACTGTTGCCGTGATTGCAGTGACCTGAACTGTCTGCCCCTTCAAACATAAGTCCTTTGGAGATGCAATCGCTGCTTCTCTCTTCTCACTACTCACACTAACCATTTGCACTCCTTAAAATATCGAAAATAAAATATATTTACCGACGGTACTGACTCCTGAAAGGCTTGGTTGGCCTGAGCGAGAAGCCCAACCAGGAACCTGGCATGGGATGCGCGCGACTGCCGGCGCTTTCTCCGACTGCGCTATCATGCGCACTTGCAAGTACGTCCAAGTAAAAAAGAGCGAAACACGAAGAAGCACAGAACAACTCGATTGAGAAGTCTTATGGTTAGTTAAGGAAGAGAGTGCAGGCAGTTAAGCAATTCAGAGGCAGGAAAATGCGGATTGTTCCAATAGTGGAGGTTCAAAGGCAGAAGCAAAAACCGCTGAAAACTGCAAGCCGTCAGCGGACGTTAGAAGCAGCCATAAAGCGATTACACTGCATTTTTTAGTCTTGAATAATGCCTTGTCTTTTATACTTTGTGCTATGGGGAGTAAACTGACATAGGTGCTTACTCAGTGTCATAGGTTTTGAGCTAAGGTCTAGAAGTGCTACGAAAATGGTGATAAGCTAGTTGGTGGTACATTCTACGCAGACATTTTAACAAAACAGAGGAACACTGGCGCAGTGGCAAGATGTGTCGCGAACCCGCGATCGCTCCTCGGTCCGTGGCCGGCCCGGGCGCGCTGTTCCCACGGTACCTTGCCGATGAGGCGCCTTCGATCGGCCTGGGAGCATGGGAAAATCGGTGACGTAGCACCATCGATCGGCGCGCGCCGCCTCCTCTCGTCCGGCGCGCAGCCATTCGACGTCCCGTGCTCCCGCGACGAGGTCTGCCGACCTCTCGCTCTGCTCCCTGTTCGGATGGCTACCGCGGGGCCTCGTCCCTGCACTATTCGCTGCTGACACAACGGACGGGAGCGCCAGGAGAGGACCGCGGGGTCTAGTGAGCATCATGCTCACCCCCGCGGCCTCAGGTCAACTCACTACGACGGCCACGGAGGACGCCTAGCTATTCCTTGCTCTCACCGCTGGATTGTTGGATGGCCGCTGGTCGCGAAGTGCCAATAAATCTCATGGCTCATACAGTGTGCGCATGGAGGAACCGGGTAAGTCCCTTCTTATCGAGGGCAGAGGCCGTGTGCCTATATGTATTGTGTGTTTGTCATGTGCCGCCTTGGGTTCCCCTGGGATCGGGTTGTCACCCTGGAGCGGAGAGGGAGCCGTGGAGCCGGGTGGCTCGAGGCCAAGGGAAGAGGCCAGTCCGGACTGCTGGAGGTCCATCAATACGTTTAGGCAATACGTGCGATTGTGGCAATACGTGGGGAGTCCCGTGGGGTTAGGTAAGATCTGGGAACCCTCCGGTGCCCTTGGAGCGACACGGAGCCGCAAAGGCAACACGAGGAATACCTCAGCCTGCGGGGCCACCGATCGCAACATGGTGCATCCGGCCGTTGGTAAGCGATCCCGTTGGTCAGCGGTGGTTACCCTGACCGTAAAAACGGCGCTACCACGCCCCTGTGCGAGGTGTTCCTCACCCGCACTCCCCTGGGAAGTAAGTAACGTGAAGGTTGGGGCTTTTGTGCGGGTTGGGGCCAAAGCGCGCTAGGTTTGCGCGCTCCCACTGGCCCTGGTGCAGAAGTCCGGCTGGACTGTGGCAACCAGCCATCTGAAGCGCCGGGGGTCCCTTTGGGTAGCGTGGCGCCTAGGAAACCAGCGATGGGGAACATTCGGATGACAGACGGGGCTAGAGCAGCCCGAGAGGGCAAAAGGACAGTGAGGTCTGGACCGCTAAATTCTGTAAGTGCCGGAACGGTTTTTCTCCGGCCGCACCTAGGGGGAGCTCCCACATCCTATACCATGCGGACTGATCACCCGCTGAGGTAGTGTGGATCGGTGTTATGGTTGGTTCTGTCCTTGCTTGGGCCCCGCTGTCACTCTGGTGGTACTCATTCTGCGCGGTACGCGTACAGTCCCTCTACTTGTGCACAGTGCTCGCACTTCCCTTTCTGTTCAATACGTTACTCAACAGCCCTTTCGCACTGGTAACATCTCAATACGCTTACTCGTATTTCCCAGCATAGGCCTCTCCCAGCCTCAGTCGGTCACTCCGCGGCAATCTTCTGCCCAGGCCTTGGGTTTTCAGTTTTCGGGTTTCTGTAATTGTCCCTCACCCCATTTTTTTTCTTTATCCCCCTTTCCTTTCTTGGGTTCAAGTTTGCGTCCCCCCTCCCTTTGTAACTATAGGCGTCTTTCACGGTTTCTCATCCGCACACGCCAGGTACGTGTCTCGTGGGGCTTATTCACTACGCTCACCAGGCATCCACTTACCCCTGTTTCGTCACTACCTCATCTTCTGGTAATCACCCCTCCTTCTTTCGTAGCTTCCTAGTTCCTCTTATTCTAGGTTTTCCTCTCTTCCCCTACATAGTCATCTTAGTAGTCCACTGTCCTTCCTCTTAGTTGTAGTTTCCCCTATTTCCCTTCCCACTCTTCCTCCGTGGCCTCGAGTGACTCCAATACGTTCCATCTTTGTCTCTCCTTCGGCGCCAGTCGCTCGGTCACTCATCGGCGTATTGTGTATGATTGGGCCCTTGAAGGATCAATACGTCCGGTAGAGTCCGACGACTACTCCCGCGTTAACATCGAAGTCGGCGCGAAAATCGAAGTCCATCCGAGGAGCCCTCACAAACCACGATTTTGAATCGTGGAGCGGGAACGGCTCGGAAAGGGCAGCATCGGGGCGCGGGACCGTCCGTGCCAGGCACGACCCAATCAATACGGGCTGACGTGTCCAAGCCCGTCGAGAAGCGACCCAACCCTATGGGGAAGGAACCGACTCGAGGGACTTGCACAGGCCAGCCAAGGCTGCCAGGACACCCCCCAAGCGGAGAGATCCCCACTCGAAGTAGCCTGCTTCGTCCGGCTAGCGGAGTCAGTAGCGGCGTGGCTGCTGCTGACCTGTGCCCCGGACCGCTTGGTAAGGTGTGGCAGTCCACACATGGTCCGAACACAAAACCCCTTCACGGAATCCTGGAGCCGTCAAGTTAGCCGCAAGGGTCTATACCGGCGTGCTACGACAAAATGCTCCGACATCCCAACATCCACCTACCGTGAAGAGTTTCAACTAGATCGTCCTAAAGTTCGGGAATCACTACGTACATCACCAAATACGTATTCACTACGATAACGAGACGCAACACCCAACTAGCTCGTGCGACGGTACGTGCAATCGAAAACAAGGTTTTCGTCTTCATGCGCACAAAGAGTCGTCGAATCAACGAGCTGATTCCAATCAATACGATGCATCCCCCGACATCATTACGGAAGCCGGAGAGCACTCAAACCACCTGCAGTGGAGCCACACAACAACGGAGTCACGGACCACGGCAAGACAGCCCCAGGCGAAGACACCCATGGACAAGACCAGGGCGACGACGCGCACATGGACGACAGTGGTATCGTAGGTTGTACTTTTAAATTTTCCACATTAGTTCGTCTGTTCATCAACCTATTAGTACGTTAGCAAAATTATAGTAGTCGTAAATACATCATTTTAGCCCATAGTTTAATTAGTTTCACGTATTAGCCTTAGTTTTCCTTCGTGGTCGTAGTAATACACCTTGTAGAACTATATATTCGGCGTTTCGCCCCCGTACTGTCGTTCCAGCGCGTCACATCAGCACGTCGGCAAGAGAGATCCAGATTTGCGAGATCAGCGAATCCTAGCCGACAACGCCCTCGACGGACTCTAACGGACTCGATCAACGATACTACCAATCAGGTCGAGGATAGTAAGGCCAACGGTGAGTCCTTAAATTTACATTCTTCGGGTGATTGTTACGACATTCCGCAGTCAACACCGTCCGTAAAAGGACCACCGCGGAAGAGCCTGGACCCTTTTGATAGCTGTAAGCTACCCAGTTGCTGTCGATATCCAATACGGCCGAAATGGCACAGTTCATTTTGCAGTCGTGTCAAACCGACTTGCCGTCAATACGATTCGTGTGAGATACTCCGTCCAATACGTTATGCATTCACCATCCTTGCTCCGCAGGCTCTACAAGCGCCACTAGAAACATCATAGAGGTTGAGCCGCGAGCCAAACAACGAGCAGTGACATGCAGTGCCTCTTTGCACAGAAGTTCGTCCCCTTGGCACTATCGTTCAGGTCAGCACGCGGGCCGTGAGGTGGTCGGAGCTGGTTAAGGGTAACACCGGTGGCACAGTTCCTAGATAGCCTCACGAGTAGGCTCTCTAATGAGAAGCCGAAGCCCATGTCGTCGACCGGAATAGTAACATCGCGCCAGGGACAACGAGAACGTCCCTCAAGGGACGAGGTGGGACGAGTCGTTTAAGTTTTTCTTTACCTGTCGATCTTCTCGGTTCATTTCTCCCTTTCGTTCACTCTTTTTGCCGCAATTTCCACCCTACTTACCAGGCTGTCCAATAATTTCTGTCCGAAAATTTTCAAAATTCTATAATTTTCCTTAGAAGTGTTATAATATCAGGCAAGTGTAAAAACCTTCTAGAAGATTCTCCAGAGTTCCACGCCAGGGGTATATAAGGCGTAGTCCCCGCGTCTAGCTACCAGTACAAGCTAAAATGGACCAAGGTCGAATTCGTACGTTCATGTACTACGAGTGGCTGCTGGGCAACGACACAGGCTCCGCGGTCGCCAACATCTGCAGAGCGTGCAAGGAGGATGCAGTGTCCCAACGCACAGTCAGGCGCTGGTTCAATCGTTTCGAGAGCGGCGACACGAGCCTCGAGGACAGGGAGCTCAGCGGGAGGCCTTCTGGTGGGACGCCAAGGGCATGCTGTATTTCGAGCTGCTCCCGCAAGGCAGGACGGTCACCGCCTCCATCTACACCGATCAGCTCGAGAAACTAGCCGCCGCCATCCGAGAAAAGCGTCCCCGACGGGCCTCGGTCCACCTGCTGCACGACTACGCGCGCCCCCACGTGGCGAAGGAGACCCAGCAGAAGTTGGCGACGCTCGGCTGGGAGACGGTTGCCCATCCGCCGTATTCCCCGGACCTCGCCCCCTCCGACTACCACTTGTTCCGCCCGCTGAAGCACCATTTGGCCGGAAGAAAATTCACCAACTACGACAACCTCAAATCCGACAGCGCGGACTTCTTCGAGTCGCAGCCCCCGGAGTTCTGGGCGAAGGGCATCGGCGACCTGCCCAATCGATGGGCCACTGTTGTGGATAACTGTGGTGATTATATTGTTGAACAGACTTGCTTTTCAAGAAAGTTGAAAAAAAATTAAAAATGGTGAAATTTTCGGACAAGAATTATTGGACAGCCTGGTATTTCATCTCCCCTGTTTGTACTCTTAATAGTTTCCTTCAGCCTTTTCTAGCTCGCACACCTTTTTCTCATCATAGCTCTTATTAACGTCCCATCTTCTCTGTCCTCCTTTCCCTTCGGTTAGTCTCAATAGCCTTCTCTCCTCTTTTCCTTATTTAGTTCGTAGTTGTAGTTGCTCCTATTTCACCCTTTGTAGTTTTCACAGCCGGGTAGCCTTCAATAGTTTTTCTCCCCTCTCTTTCATTCATTCCGTAGTAGTAGCCTCTCCTATTCACCCCTCTTATTCTTCACAGTCTTGTAGTTCGTAGTTCCTCTTATGTCCTCTTAGCCAATACAGTCCTCTGTCATTCAGTTCGTAGTCGTAGGTCCTCCTAATTTCTTTATAGTCTCGTAGTCTAATAGTTTCCTTCTTATCTCCTTAACCCCTACAATCTCCTATATCGTAGTGTCCCTCTCACTACCTTTCGCTCTCTAGGATAGTCTCCAACAGTCTCCTCTCCTATCCACATGTATCTATCAGATCGACTCTCCCCACTCCGGCCTGCCATAAAGGATTCAAAGGCGTCACTGAGTGACCGTGCCAACCGATACAACACCTCCGGTCACAAGGACTCGCGTGCGGGCAGTCGCGTCCATCCAGCGACACATGCTCACACCTCCACCCTCATTGGCGCTCCGCCACCTCTCCAATTCATACGCCTCCCACTCAGCACCATTAAGGTGCTTCATTCAATACGTATTCACCCTCAGACTTCAATACGTTCCACGTAGCTAAATCTACGTTCACGTGCGCTTCATGCGTGAAGCATCTCCCTTCTTTAAGTTCCTCTTGATCAATACGTAGTCCCGCTGCAGGCAAAGTCATCAGTAAAGGCTGTTATCAGGCCGAGCACGAGGGGTCCTGCAACGAAACACCCTAGCAAGTGCACCCCGGCAGGCGTATCACGATATAGCGGCGTTTCACAATTCAATTCTTGCTCTCTCTTCTCCCTCCTTTCGTCATTCTCACTCTCCTCACCTCTTTGTCCATATACCTCTGATCTTACCATTCCTCTTTCCCTTTGTCGTCTTGCCTCCCTTCCCTAAATCTTGTTTTTCTAGCCTTTCCCTTCTTTCCACCCTTCTTTCCTCCTCTTTCGCCTTATCCATGTCCCTCACCTTAGTTACACCACTCCATCCGCTTCTTTGTCATTATCTCTCACACTCCACCTTTCGTAATGTCCCCTTCTTACTGCTCTCCCTGCTACATGGATCCTTTTCTAGTTTTTCTCCCTTCTTTCGAGCTACACCTTCTCGCTTTGCTCACTTCTTCGCTAGTCTCATCCTTCACCTTCATTCTCCCTGGTTAGTTCACTCATACCATTTCTTTCTTCCGTTTCTTCCATACACATCAGTCTCTCTCCTTGCCATCCTCTCATTGCTCTCTTATTGCATAGCCTTTTCGTTTCACTCGCATAGATACTTTTATCTCAGTTTCTCCTTCATGGTCTCTTTCTTTCTAATTCATCGCCTCCAAGCATTGCCGCTCCCAAACACCATCGCCAGACAGCAGCCGACGCGGACGAAGCGACAACCGACCTAGCCACAGTAGCCGCAGCGGACGAGGACGAGAATCCACAGGTAGGTTTGATCCTATGGTTGATGGCGGACTTTCCGCACGATTATCCTCGGTTGACGTGTCTGATGTACCTGTCACTACGGTCAGTACGACGACGACGCAAAGCATCGCCGTAACCTGTTCATTCATTACGACTTCCTCGATTCCGATCACAGCTCCTACAGCCCAGTTGAGCGCTTCCGTTTTCATACCACCGCAGATTCAAGGCTCCTGGGCAGAGCATATGTAGTGCGAGGCTGCAACCAATACGTCGGTCAATACGCAGTTAGCGGACACGGGAACGATCGAGGAGCTTACAGCTTCGCAGTTCCGTACAGTGTTCGACTACATAGGGTCTAATAATGTTTTGCGCGACCTCGTCGAGAGCCTGCAAGTCCCCCCTAGGGAACCGAACCAAGTGAGGATGAAGGATCACGAGGCGGCCACGCAAATCACCCACACATTACGAATCATGCTCAATGCTGCCACGGAGACCGCACATTCTTTTCATAACTTGGCAGTTCTTCTCGGCCGTGGCAGCCCACTACGCTACCCTTACACGGTTCTGATGAGCTGGATCCAGGAGTTGACGTATCAAATTACGTCCATCAACGTCCAGAGAGACCAGCTCACAGAACTGGTACTACCACGTCTTCTGACACCATCTAGTCAGCAAGACTATTTCCGCAATACGTTCCAATCTTTTAATATCACAGAGGACCTATTTAGAGAGTCCCTTCAATACGTTTCCGCGGTCACGGCTCACGCCACACGCATGATCAGGGTTCTGCAAGCCTACCAGATGCTTCAGGCCCTTCATTATAGGGTGACTCCTCACAGCGAGGAGGACACTGACTACACCTACCTCCTGCAGGCGAATACGCCGGAGACGCTGGACCCTAACTCCTACTTAGAGACATTACGCTGGTGGCGCGAGAATTACTCGAACGCCCTCATGATTCACAATACGCGCGGCTACCTCAGAACGCACGAGGTAGACCGCATGCTTCAGGAGCAACAGGGCCAGCAGTCGGTTACGACCGCACACACTACGCAATCTTCACACCCAATACGTCAGACCCAAGCTCCAGCTCATACGGGGCCAGCAACATCCGTTTCAGGGTCTCCTGCTCCATTCGGCTCGGCAGGATCTACAACGTCTGCTCAGCTGCCAGCTGTCATCCCGCAGTTTATACGACCCCAGCAGACGCCCATGACTCGGACCGATGGACGCTCGAAAGCACGACAAGAACACCGCGGACAGCGACGGACAAGACCCACGTCGCCGGATCAAAGGAGTAAAGAAGCCGGCCCAGCAAAAAAGTCCCATGAGGACACGGAACGAAGAACACCCCGGCAGCGCCAACAGGACTCCACGATAAGGACTCAAGATAGACGGCCTACTCCACCAACCCAAGAAGACCGCCCAGGATTAAGCCGACGACAATTACCAACGCCTGCACCGGAAGGCGTATGTCCGACCTCCAGCGCACATCAACGACAGGAGACACCGGCAGCTCACGTACATCCATCGCTGCCGCAGACGCTGAGAGACGGCGCATGCGTGTTTTGCAATCACCTCGATCACTCCTCAGAAGACTGCGCGAAGCACACGGACATCACTGATCGAGTCGAAATCCTAAAGGCCCGCAAACTGTGCTCTCATTGCCTCAGGCGTCATCGAGGTGAATGCTTCGGCTGGGATCCCTGCAGTCGTTGCAATAGGGGTGGCCACCACCCAGCTGTCTGCATCAACAACCCCATCGTCGTATGCGACGTAGAGGGGATGACATATCAGATCTATCACCAGATGGCAGCGTACACCCTCAGGCCATACCCGCGCAACGTGACACCAGCGCAGAAGCACCCGCCGCCTACGAAGCTAGCACATCAAGCTCGTCGGGATCCCGAGCGGACCACAAGACTGAACAGGCCATCGACTCCACAACATCAGGAGCCACCCACCTCCGGTCACGCTAGTCGTCCGGCATCAAGGGCATCGATTGCAAGCCGTCGTCAGGAGTCTCCACCACCCATCCGCCGTGAATCACGTCCACGGTTACGCCAAGGAGAATCTTCTCCCTCTCAGGAAAGCCGAGTCAGCCCCCAGGCACCACGTCAACATCTGCCGTCCTTCCGTGATTTCTGCAAAATCCCGTATATATCTCCTTCCTTCCCTCGCCGGGAGGCCTCGTCCGAGGACGAGGACGAGCGTAGTAGCGGAGGCGGCTCGTGGTAAGCCGAGGAAAAGCCGTAGGAGCAGTCAATACGTTCACTCACTCAATACGATCTCCAACGAGACAAACATATCCAATACGATAATACAATAATTTTGAGACATTACAGGGAAGTTGAGGCGGTAGAAGCTAGAGTTGCAGAGCAAATGGACGGCAGAGGACGAGCATGAGCGACAGGAGTGGCGTCATGGTAAGTTGAAAGGTAAGGATACTGCAGTGTTGCAGGACATGCCACGCGCTCGTCGAATCAAACCAGTCAACAACACCGACTGAGAGCCGTCCAGCCGTGCACATCACCAGCAGGCGCCAGCCAACTCCAGTAGGAACGTTTCCTTCCCTTAGTCAATACGGTCCTTTATTTACTTGCAGATTTTCGTCATTACGGCATGCGGTAAATCCGCATAGGAGACCGGCGCACGGCATAAAGCCACACACGCCGTAACGGTTTATTTAGTTTTAGCTCTTCACACTTCTTTTTCTTTCCTATCTAGTACATCTTTAGTAGTCCTCTTCCTTAGTTATCGCATGTGTAGTTGTAGTAGCTCTCCTTTCTATCTAGTTGCATGCAGTAGCTTCTCCTCTATTAAGCTAGTAGATGTTTCCAACTTCTCTCCTCCGTGAACGCATGTGATGCGCTGATTCTAGCCAATGGCGATGGCGATGCGAAGGGTCGATCCGGTCGGGCTGCGCTTCGATGGGCGTGATGGTGTGATGCCCATGGTCGTGGATGTTGGCTGCTCGTCGGGGCGCGGCTGAGCAAGTACGTGTGACGGAACGCTCCCGCAGCAGCCCTGACTCCCCTAGTCGCCCCCTGAATCGCGCATCAGCGTTGTTGCTCCCTTTAGTCATTACGTAGTCTTCTGTGTAGCAGCTTTTTGTAGTAGTGTTGTAGTAGATTTATTGATGCTTCTTCGTTCTTTATTGATGCGGGTCAGCTCGACTGAGAGCCCCGGCGACTTGTGCCGATATGTAGCTTATAGTAGTACTTTTATTCATTTGTTATCCCTTTGCATTGCGTTCCTCAATTCGTAATCGTTTATCATATGTAGACTCATGCATTTCTTGTTAACTTCTTCCTATCGTAGCTTGGTAGTTCGATCGTTTTACCGTAGTACTCTAGTAGTTCCACACGTCCATTTAGCGTAGCTTGGTCAATCTTCGCCGGCCAGTAGATAACCGTTCATCCTCCAGCCAGTCTGTCCTTCGTGGCTTTCCTCCTTTATCTTCTCAATACGGTCCGGCGTAGTCCACATTCTGTAAATAGGTAAGCGGCCTCGTTCCTGGGCTTGAATGCCAGAGGCTTTCCAGTTAGAGGTAGGAATGTGTGACTTGTCCCTTTCTTTTTTTGTGTCAATACGTGTGAAGGCGTCCTCCCGTCAGCCACTCCCTATTTCTCACATCTGGGGTTGTGGCGTTGGGCAGTGATCGCCTCACTACCCTTGTGCGTACCTCTCAGGACGCTCCCGCCTCCTCATCTAAAAGGGCAATAGGCCCAGCAGTAGGAGGCAGCCGACAGCGCTACTCCCCCATGGGGAGGAAGTCCAGCCGGTCACTCTTCGTGGGCCGGGAGTGTCGCGAACCCGCGATCGCTCCTCGGTCCGTGGCCGGCCCGGGCGCGCTGTTCCCACGGTACCTTGCCGATGAGGCGCCTTCGATCGGCCTGGGAGCATGGGAAAATCGGTGACGTAGTACCATCGATCGGCGCGCGCCGCCTCCTCTCGTCCGGCGCGCAGCCATTCGACGTCCCGTGCTCCCGCGACGAGGTCTGCCGACCTCTCGCTCTGCTCCCTGTTCCGGATGGCTACCGCGGGGCCTCGTCCCTGCACTATTCGCTGCTGACACAACGGACGGGAGCGCCAGGAGAGGACCGCGGGGTCTAGTGAGCATCATGCTCACCCCCGCGGCCTCAGGTCAACTCACTACGACGGCCACGGAGGACGCCTAGCTATTCCTTGCTCTCACCGCTGGATTGTTGGATGGCCGCTGGTCGCGAAGTGCCAATAAATCTCATGGCTCATACAGTGTGCGCATGGAGGAACCGGGTAAGTCCCTTCTTATCGAGGGCAGAGGCCGTGTGCCTATATGTATTGTGTGTTTGTCATGTGCCGCCTTGGGTTCCCCTGGGATCGGGTTGTCACCCTGGAGCGGAGAGGGAGCCGTGGAGCCGGGTGGCTCGAGGCCAAGGGAAGAGGCCAGTCCGGACTGCTGGAGGTCCATCAATACGTTTAGGCAATACGTGCGATTGTGGCAATACGTGGGGAGTCCCGTGGGGTTAGGTAAGATCTGGGAACCCTCCGGTGCCCTTGGAGCGACACGGAGCCGCAAAGGCAACTCGAGGAATACCTCAGCCTGCGGGGCCACCGATCGCAACAAGATGGGTTGCAAGCTGTCGGAATCGATCAAATTCGCTTCTCTGAACCAATACCAGGAAACGGAGCCCAGTCACCTGTATTGTGTAGACAACTCTCTTAGAAGTCTGTCTCGCGAGCGTTAGGCTTATAGGCACAAGATTTGGCAGCTCTTCCAATCACTTTGTAGTGCGCCAAGAACTTCACCTTTACACAAAATGTCTCAAAAAAATGTACACACTGTTTGAAAGGTGATAACTTTGCTGACAGTGAAGGCACTGAAGAAGTTAAAACCTCATATGAAAGAGTAAGAAAATAGAAATTTTCTGACATATTTGTGGCATGGAATGCGCCATGCACTCGTCTGAAAGTTTGGATTTTACACTCGATTGATTGTGTTTCGCTTGAATACATGTCATAATTTTCTCACAAAGTGACCGTTTCGATTAATTTGTGCTTTTTTTAGGCCTCACAGTTAAACGCTCTAATGCTTGCAAAAAATGCAGGAAATCCGAAAAAATGAACTCACTATGTGAAAGATTCTAACATTGCTGCTAGTGAAGCTTTTGAAGATTTTTGAGATTCGTATGAAAGCACAGGGCAAGAAAAATACTGCGGTGCAAACAGTCGGCATCGCGCCCTGCTCCCGCCTGAAACTCTGCATTTCAGACTCGATTGATTGTGCATGGGCTGAATGCTTGTTACAATCTTGCTAATACTTGGCCACATTAACCTGTGCTGTGCATCTATTAACGTTTTCCGTCACCCAATTAGTTGCAGTTATGCCGATTAATCTCTCCATTCAGTTTGAATGTTGCCTCATCACTCCACAAAATCCGTTTTGCAAAATGGGGCTCGTGCTCATATTTAAATCGTGCAACCAATAAACTCGCATGTCACGTGTCTTTTACGCAACTTTTAAGTTCTAAACGTTAATAGAAGCACAGCAAGGTTAATTTGCCTAAGTAGTAGCAAGGTTGTAATAGGCTTTCAGTCCATGCACAATCAATCTTCTTCTTCTTCTCTCTCTTCCATGCACAATCAATCGAGTCTGAATATCAAGGTTTCAGGCGGAAACATGGCGCAATTTTGACTATTTGCACGCCTCAGTGATCTCGCTACCCTGCGCTTTTATATGAGTCGCAAACGTCTTTAATGCTTCACTAGCAGCAATGTCAGAACGTTTCAAATAAAAAAAACACCACCTTCATTTTTTTACTATACCTAGCCATGGTATTTCTTTAAGTTTTTAACTTTAAAACAAGCACAAATCAATCAAAGCGGCCACTTTGTGAAGAAATTATAACATGCTTTGAAGAGAAACACGATCCATCGAGCGTAAAATGCAAATTTTCAGACGAGTTCCTGGCGCATCCCATAGCAATCATATGTCAGAAAATTTCTATTTTCTTACGCGTTCATATAAGTACTTAGCTTCCTCACTACCTTTACTGTGAGCAAAGTTATCGTCTTTAAAACAGTGTATACATTTTTTGAGACACCCTGCATAATACTTGGATAGCTCCTTGAAAACGTAGTTTGGAGACGTAGTTTGTTGCAAGGCGCGAGAATTTATAGGTTTGTTCTTCTTTAGCTCCTCAAAATGGTGAAGCGTCGATACCACGAAATGGGTCGCTCGACTCTGCGGAGAACTGAACCAAAAATCAATTAATTGATGCGCAATGAAAGGACACGCCATCCAACTGCTCCACGTGCGTTTAAAAATATCCTTATTTTGATTACGAAATCGTTCCAATTATGATTATAGTGCAATACCAGACTGAGTTGAAGGTTGGATCATTTGGATCATTCAAAATTTAGAATTTAAAGTATAAAAGCGCGAAAATTTAAATGACCTCACCTCTGGAGCTCTTTCCGATGGATACATTCACCATAGTTGAGCTGCTTCGCTGTGTAGACTTAGGCGATATATGAAGACACGGAGGATTCTGAAGAAATTTTAGTCTTAGGGAGTCAAATTAGGTAAAAATTAGATTAAAAATAGATATTAAAATTAGATCAGTGGACAAAAACAAAAACAGAAAGGGAGGAGGTGGCGTCAGCTAATTCCAATGTTATAGAATATGCATCACATTTCACCCTCATGGAGGCACTTGGGGTGCCTGAGATAGAAACCTTGGGTACATTTCGTTAATATGTGCTGTTATATATAGAAGGTGTGACGGCACCAGACCAATCAGGTCGTGTCCTACAAGCGTGCCGTCCAGAAGGGCGTGGACAATTGGTGCTCTTATTGAATGCGCAGTCCCGCCTTCCCTTGCTGGCCACATTAGCGACTCGAAGCAAACTTGGTTGACCAGTCGTAAACGGAAACTAGAGTCGATTGACAGTTCACCTAAGGAACTGCGCCCTCTGCCGACTGTACTACACCCGCTGAACTTTTCAATGGATCAGGCGGGAGGTCCTTGTCGGCCTTTGGTGGATAGGATTTTGAGCCCATACATAATACATACTATTATTGTAGTATATAGTATAATGCATACCACTTTCTACTTAAAATAAGCATTTTTCATTTTAAATTGAATATTTGTCATTTTAAGCTTTTTATTTTGAAACAAGACACTTGTAGAAGTAAAATAAACAATTCGAGTCGGAGAATGTAAAGCTTAAATAAACACTCTTACTAATCTGAAATTTATTTTTTGTATTTAAGGAATGTCTTATCAAAAACTTTGCCAGAGGATGTAATAACAAAAAGTGTTCAAATAAGATATTCTGTTTGAATAAGCATCTAACATCATTTATCAATGTCACTGTCATCGCACTATTTGACCTCAAACTGAATTTTTAGACGTATTCTGAGGAGCTGAAGATCAGTAAAGTAGCTGATGTGCTAAACGTAGAGATTGTGCTACCCATTCGTTCTATACACTTGCGTTGCCCATTGAAATTGCAGTGTAAGTGCGGTTTATATGAGTTTAAATCTAGAATCAGCATGGGAGAACGCGATAAAAGAAACTCACCACCATTCTCCATAAACAGCATTTACATAATCAAATAAACATTGCAAGCTTCAGGACGAGTGCATGACAAAATCTCTGCACACGAACAATTCTTTGTGTCAGAACATATTATAGTGCACATGAACAAAACAATAGAAATTCTGATCAAAAAATTTAGCGTTTTTTCTTAAGATGCCCTTTGTAGAAGTTTTTTCACAAAAAATCATAAAACGAAGGAATAACTGCGCTAGTTAGAGTTCAATGGGAGGCGCCATGCTGACATTCCCAAGGAAGTTTGTATAAAAGACGGGACCAAGAACGGCTTCAGCTACAGATTCTGCTTCAGTTTCGGCTCCAGTCAATCTTCGGTTACGACCGAAGATTGACTGAAGCAGAATCTGTAGCTAGAATCTGACAACGATCTACTCTGGTCAACTCGAAAGGACGACCTTCGAGAATCAACAGCTAATCAAAAGGACTTCAGCAAGAACGGCAGGAAACCTAGAGCGTCGTGTGAGTGTCAGCATATGCAAAATAAAGGATAAGAATAAAGGACGGCGTTACTCAATCCATTTGGGATGCGCCACTCATTCTACTTCTACGGGATGTCGTGAAGGCGAATTAAATGCGTATTTGGCCAAGCAATGACTTGCGGTGGCCAGCCGATGAACAAGTCAGCGCTTTATCCTTCCCAGACAAGACTGGTACCAATTCACACACCGCGAGGGATGGAAGGCTTGGGCGGAAAATCCGAACCAGGAACCCGGTATCGGTTCACGCGACCGTCGGCTCCTCCTCCGACTGCGCCACACACGCCCATATGCAAGATATGATAGTCTTTCTTCAATTGCCTTGTCACTCTTTCAAAGTTTACTTGGCAGAAACTTCACGTGCGTGGCGCACAATGCTAACTAGCAGCAACTACTAAAACTGCCCTTGAACGCTCTAGGTTTTCTGACGTTCTTGCTGAAGTCCTTTTGAATAGCTAGTGATTCTTGAAGGTCGTCCTTTCGAGCTGATCAGAGGAAATCGAAGTCGGGGTCGTAACGTAACCAACGATCGACTGGAGGCCAAGTAGAATCCGAATCTGCAGCCGAAGCCGTTCTTCGTTCCTCTTCTACACACCATCCCTTTTATACGCGACCTTGGAAATGTCAGCCTAGCGTCTCCCTATTGATCCCTAACTAGCGCAGCTATAGAAAGATCATTTTGTCTTTGTTGTAAATATAAAGTGTCGATTTTGATTTTGGATACGTTCATTTTTGCATGAAGAGTGTCCAGTACAAAATCAACGCTGTCCCGTTAAAAACAAAAATGCAGATGCCTGTAGGCGTAGTCCGTTCGCATATGCCAGTAGGCAAGGTTAACAACCTGTTTTTGAATAATAAAATTCAAAATGGATTTCAAGAAACGCTCACCTCTTCGAAGGAATCGTCATGTGCAGTGCTAGGAGAGTAGAGGCTTTTCGACAGGCCGTTTCTAGCCGGACTGCTGCCTTTGGAAATGTTATACGACGACTGGGAGACGTTTCGCGACGGCATATGGGAAGACTTCTGCGGTGCTGAAATCGCTCTAGTGAGTCTTCAGGATCTTTTCTCTTCAAATACATGAGTTAGAAGATTTTCCGGTACTTGTCGTTAATGTGGCCTGCATGTAGAAAAAGCAAGAACGCACCAAAAAATCATAGGCAATTTTGGTGACAAACCCATTCCTTTCAATGCAGAATGATTGGTCTGGCGCGTACGGCCTCCCGGTGTAGGCCACATTAACGACAAGTGCAGATTTTTTCTCTGATTTTCTAATAGAGAATGGTGATGGAGTGGCACTCTTAGGTTGTTTATTATGCGACCTTTACACTTAAAAATTGTTTCAAAGCAGGCCCTATAAAGATAAAATTAGTCAGAGTTGGGAAAAGTTCATAATCCTAAAAATAAAATCATCTAGGAGATCCATTTTTTATAAATAGTCGACATCTAAATTGAAATCGTGAACAACTACGCCAACTAATATAAAGGCTAGCTGGTTGAGAATTTTGGAACTGTTGATGAATTCTCCCTGGGCGTGTGCAAGGAATAGGTGTATGGAGGAGCCATGGCCAGCCACATCCTCCTTGAGCAACTCAACGTGAACTGCAATTGACTGGTATTCCTTGGCCCTATAAATGACGTCTTGGATAGTGCGGGGTTTCGCTATCTTACCCTCTCCCTCTTCCTTATTTATGGTTGGTTTTCTGACTAGTTATCTACCGTCTGACTAGTTATTTACCGTTAAATGAAAACATTTAAGCAGACGGTACCGTGGACCGTCACCTCTTATCTTTAGAGAGCAGGGTCCATCTGAACGGGCGGTGTCAAAATTGCCCATATCCAGAATTCGTTTCCTTATCCTTCTCTACAATTCGCTTCTTTGTTCTCTTTCACTGACGGTCTCCTCCTATTCCACCAGCTGAGGTACCACGTTCGTCTACACAGTTTAGGCGCAGTTTCTGTCCTAGTTCCGTTGCAGCGCTGATTGGTTGGCGCGTTACCGTACACCCGTGCAGGCCACATTGTCGACATTGAGAAATGGCTTTAGTACGGAACACAAAAACAAACCTTTTGTGGATATCACGGTCCCGTTGCTTCCATTAGCCGACATCTCGAGCTTCGCCATCCGCCGTAGGAGGTCTGCCGATGTGGTTTGCAAGAGCATCTAAAGAAAAATGACGTTAAATTGGAGAAGCTTCGTCTTTATTTCTAATGGATCCCTAAAAGTTTGAGAGGATCAAAAAGTGACCTAAATTGAATTGAATCAAAAACGAAGTATTTAATTTTTTAATGAAAATTTACAAAATTTAACAGTCTAAATCACATGCCGCTACGCCTTCTAGAGGGAATAATTTTAGCATAGACATTGAGTGCAAAGATTCGTTCTAAACCTAAATTACCTCTAGGCCTGCAAGTAAGCTTGCTCAGAGTTCGAAACCCGATTTAATTTTAATTCAATTTTTTAATTTCTCAAATTTTCATTCAGCAACGATTTTTAAGAACTTACTAGCTCGCTCTGCTGCCTGTCAACGGTTTTCTCCAGTTCGGCCACTCGAAGCTTGAGCGACTCATTCTCAGCGTAGAGTAGGTCGTCTGGAAACGTCGCGGATAATGACGTCATATTCCCCTCCAGAAATTCACAGTGCATAGAATTGAAGGCGAGAGTAGTCTGCTGGAGGACTACTGCCCCTCATTTAAAAGCTAGTCGAAACGGGAATTATTTTGTGGCAAAAAATCGTATTAAACGTAAAATAGGTCGTCTGGAAATGTCATATGAATTAAAAAAATATAAAAAAAATGCATGCTCTCATCTGTTCAAAAACTCCCACAATCGCTTCAAAAATTTTATAACTATTTTATCTTTTTTTTAATTTCACGAAAATATCCGCTGTTTGGCAGTGGCTCGCCTCCTGACTTGAGCAACATCGAAGACAATGATGAGGATAAGGGAAAAGGCGGCCTTGATCATTTTCTTTTTGTTATGCGCCACGCATTCTATTTCTACGAGGTGTCCTGGAGGCCATGCTTGTGAAAAATTCAGTATGAAATAATATTTTCAAACCGAGTTTAAACAGAATGATTCTCACTTAAAATAATCAAAATAAAAAAGGTTTCCAAGCTGTTCAATATTAACTGAAAAAATCAGTATTGATTCTTATTCAGATGTAGTTAATGGAGTAATAGATGAAAAAATTAGGAGCCATCTAGAAAAATTAAGACATGGGAGATGATCCATTTTATCGGATTTACTACGCATTTTATTTCACTTCCTATTTAAAAAGGATGACGGATTGAACGCAATAGGCGAAAGCTATGTTAAAATCAGCTTTGAGCGAAAGAAGTATTAATCTTCAGCATGGCCTGAATGAGCGAGACGCATCGGACCAATCAGGTTGCATGGAGTGAGCCGATTGGCTGACGCTTGCTCGGGCGGTGCCCACCATTTCACCGACCATCGAAGGGAAAAGGCTTAGTTGGATTGGATATGACTTAGGCCAAAAATCTTGAATCGATCCGGAAGCGGCAGTCAGCGCCTCCTCCGTCTGCACTACACTAAGTTTATAATATTATCGAATATTGTGGAACTGTTTGAAAACAACAATGAATAATAACAAAATAACATGACGTTCCAAACCAATTTTACTAACAAAATTACTGTCATGAAAGAACATGACTTTTAAACTTTTAAAAAGCTGATTTTTGCCATTTATTTTCTATACCAAAATCCGGAGCAGTGTTTGCAAAGCGCCTGATTTACTTCCTGTTTTGTAGGCAAAACTTTGCTGGACGGACTGAAGCAGATGTTCATCAATTACCCTAGTACGCATTTTATTGATCGATTGAAAGTCGAGGTGTGATAGAAAGTCAACAGATCGATACTGCGGTAAGAGTAACATACCAAAACATGTCTCGGTGAAACTTTTTGTTGATGGGTGAGTGAGAGAGAAGGATGTTGCCAAAGGGACTGCGCCATGCACTAAGCTCGTCTTCCATCCGTGTGGGGTTTGGATGGATACATATGCGATAAATTTCGATTAAGAGTTGCTTCAGCAGCCATTTTTATGGGGAAAATGTCGCTAATTGATAGAGAACTTTTTATTTGAATTACAACACTGAGCAGCTGACGCTGAGATGCGGCTAGATCTAGCTAGTACAAAGGCGTCATGGGGTAATTAAGTAACTGGATGAAGTTTCTGTGGCATTGGCAGTCGACGACTTACAGGTTGTCCATAACCTTAAAACAATAAGGCGTAAAAATACCAAAATATAAAAAAGAGTAAAGGATAAAGGGCAGCGTTACCCAACCCCTTTTGTGAATCGCCACGCATTCTACCACTACGGGATATAGTGGAGGCGATTTGAATGGCCAATTTTACTTTATTTGGTCCTGCCGTGGCCAGCCGATGAACAAGTCAGTGCTCTATCCTTCTCGGACAAGTCTGGTACCAATTCATCGATCCCGGAGGGATGGAAGGCTTGGTTGGCCAGGGCGGGAGATCCGAACCAGGAACCTGGTAACAGGTGCAAGCGATAGCCGGCGCCTCCTCCGGCGGGACCCACTCCGTCATAAAAAGAATAGAAAGGAAAAATTTATGCGAAGAGAAAGTATAGAATAACGTTTTAGACTGATGAAGAATAGGAAACTAGAAAGAAGAGTAAAGATCGAAATAAATAGCCTGACACAGTGAGGCTCCGTTTTGAGGCCTTACGTGGACCAATAAGTGTACATGCTTTCCTTTACCGTTCAATGTGAGCATCTGGAGGAGAAAGAAAAGTTAATCTCGAAGCGAAACACCAATGAGAAAGCACCAAAGGTGTTTTATTCTGTGAGAGCGAATCCTCTACATTTGGTACCATGTATGCCATGGTCATTAGGAAAGGGGAAAGGAAACACGTCAGCTTTGGTGGAGAGAGAAACATGAATAAAAACAAAATCGAGAGCTTTAGTCCATTGGAAACAGCCGAAGTAGCCGAACCTTTGGCTTCCTCTCCTATGGTCTGAAATGGGCGGAAACTCGTCATAGTCGAGCGAAAAGGTCGTTGTCGTCGTCGCCGTCGCCGTGCCGCACATCAGGGGCAGCAAACACGTGCACAAAGGCTTTGGCGGATCGTTAACGTGGCCGGCAGGCATGTGCTGTGCCAACGAAAAACCGTCCCCCGGCAAACACGTGGCTCTTCCAGCCACCCGTGTTCCGGCCAGCGTCATAGATTCTCTAGGATTTCGAGAGTGAGATTGGACAAGCGGAGCGGATAAGGCTATGCCGCCGCATCGGACAATTCGCTTCGGATGCGTCACGCATTCGAGCGAAGTGTGTCTTGAACGCATTTTGACTTACTGAGCGACTTATGTGCTCAAGTGAAGGTTATTTCGATACACTCTCCTTTACAACGTATTTTCGATTAAGCAAAGGTTCACTTATTGAATAGGCGAATTGAAACCTATAAGGAAGTCATACTAAAACTTCCTTGAACAAAAAATTATTCTTATTTTGTAGGGAGTCGCTAGTTTAATATGGATGGAGCTCCTTTTGATTTGAAAGATGATCAGTTTGATTTAAAAAGCGTTAGACATGTTTAAAAGAGTGTCCATTTTGACGCGAAAATGGTGTAAAGGATAAAGGATATTGGGTGTCAGCCAATTCTTTCTAGGATGCGCCACGCACTCTACTTCTACGGGACGTCGTGCAGGCGATTTGAATGCGTATTTGGCCATACCATGAAATGCGGTAGCCAACCGATGAACAACTCGGCGCTTTATGCGTCCTGATGGTTTTGTACCAATTCTCCGAACCCGAAGGGATGGAAGGCTTAGTTGGCATGGCCGGGAACGCCGAACCAGAAACCTAGGATCGTGTGCACGCGACAGCCGGCGCCTCCTCCGACTGCGCCATACGCGCCCCCGACTGCAGTCACGCTTCCAAAATTTTGGACTATAGCTAGAAATTGAGCTCAACCGCTTCAGCAGGACAGCGTTCAACTTGCCCACTTGCCCTTTTTAGCTCCAAAAAAACCTACAAACAGGCTATTTTCGTGGTTTTTACGCCGCTGCTGCAGTTCACACTGTCCCGCGACCTTCAATTTTTGCGAGAAGTTCGAAGGTCAGTGACATTCAGACGAAAGTAGCGCGAACGGCCGACAGCTCCTATTGCCCTTTTGAGAGTAGTGAAAGGAGACCGTCATGAGAGAGTGAGAAGAGGAGCGGATAGCATTCACAAATTCCCAAAGTCTGGTGCAATTTTAAGACTAGCAAGTGTCGCATGTCTCGCATTTGACTTCTGAAATACTACTACACATAGTTCTACTATTCCGTCAGTCCAAATGAGTCCAACTCCGTGGCTTACCTCTTCCAGAGGCACTCCGCTACAAGTTTTTGTGACTGGTTGCTGAAAGATAAAACGTTATCTTAAAGGACAGAAAGGACGGCCTCGTTACTCAATCTACTTCTACGGGATGTCGTGGAGACGATCTGAATGCATGTTTTGCCATACAGCGACTTTTGGTGACCACCCGATGAACGCCAGTACTTCATCCTTCCCAGGCAAGTCTGGCACCAATTCATGTTCTGCAATAAAAGGGAGGAGACTTATACAAGGAAGAATGGAAGGCTTGTTTGGCCTGGGCCGAGCCCAGAATCTGGAGTCGTGTGCGCCCGAAAGCCGGTACCTCCTCCGACTGCGCTACACGCGCTCTTAGTTCAAGAAAAATACGAGACGATAAAGTGTCAATGTGCAGAAGGCTTAAATTCGCGCCACCAAAGACCCGTAAATGCTTCCACAACTTTTAAACGGTTTAGAGTACAAGACGCATTCTAACGGAAGTCAAGAAAGGTGGTAACGTTTCGTAATAAAAAGAGTAAGGGACACATACCGGCAAAGATCAATGCGATTGGGCCGCGCCGTGCACTGAACATTTGTCGGATAATGTGAACGAACACAATGAATGTGGTATTTGGTCACCCAGGGGAAACACTACGACGTCCATCGGACGGCATCAGATGGATAGAATTGTGTTCAACAGCTTTCATGACAATGTCATTCTAGCAGAGCCATCTTATAAGATGGAAGCCAAGAATTGCTGGGTGTGAAATGGAACCATACTACGATGGTGTGACCAGCAGTCGCAACTGCCCTATTAATCGGTCATTCTATTACTTTCTTCGACAATAGACTTGAAATGATAGCAAAACCTTGACAAATCCTAAATCATTTTAAATATTCACTTCCAATAGCAATTTTAAGCACATTGTTGTAGTTTCTCGGGCTTTGAAGAATGTGATGGTTCATCGGCTATCCTATCCATGGCATAACTATGACATATCGTGACATATCTATGAAGTTATCTATAAGATCACGTTTATACTACTCTAGTTAGTCTTGTTGATTTTATTGATTAGGTATAGGTAGATCATTACCATCTTATCCTAAGCACCTTCCGAACAAAGTAACGCTGCAAAACTCACTATATCGCGTTCGGTCAACAGATGGCCGCGCCGAATAGAATCCGCTCGGCATGTTCATATAGGGCGTGTACATTCTGACGAAAAAGGAACGAGCAATCGATTTATACCGACAGATCAATACGATCAATAGCACGACGAGTGCGACGAGCCAGAGCATTTCGACGGTCTGTGCACGAGAGTGAATCAGAAGAAAAAGTCATTCGGACGGATCGTAAAAGACCAGCTAGAGCTGGCCGAGATGACTGACGGGCGCCCTTCGACGTATTTGAACGCGCCCCCGCACGCGCTCTAAGATGGGTCCGGGCAAGTTTGTGCCGAACAGTGGGGTGGTTTTCGACGGAGGTGTTCGGCTGCCAAAGCCACTCTAAGAGGTCTTCTGCTGCCAGAAACCCATTGTTTATGCGACTGACTCCGTCGGCGAACACACCGCCATATGTCGCACGGAATTAGCGAATCTAATCAGGACAAACAGAGCTCATAGCTGTTGGCAGGTCTAGATTTCGCTGGATTGGGTCTGATTGCACAGCTGGGATGACCTCCGTTTCGCTGGAAGTGGTGTTGTTCGCCTAGAAAAGTCCTGCCGACTACTGCGCAAGCATATGATAAAGATAAAGGATAAATATCGGCCTTAGTCAACCCCTTTGCTAGGTGCGCCGCGCATTCCACTTTTACGTGATGTCGTGAAGGCGACTTGTGTGCATATTTGGTCATACAACGAATTATGATGGCCAGCTGATGTACAAGTTGGTGTTTTATCCTTCCCAGACTAGTCTCGTACTAATTCACCGACCAGGGAGGGTGAAGGTCTTGGATGGCCTTGGAGGGACATCCTAACAAGGAACCCGGAAATGTGTGCATGCGACAGCCGGCGCCTCCTCCGATTACGCCACCAGGTGTGCAGAGCAAAGCTACGACTGACTAAGTACTTGCTTCACCGTTAGTGACCGGGTAAGGTGATGTGCTTATGTGGTAATTTTAACCAAACAATCGGTATGATCCATCTCCAAGAGAACGCGGTGGGCGTAAGTTAAGTAATGTTGGTTGGAACAACTGACATCGTCGATTTTGAAACATGAAACAATGACTGAATTTAGCACTTGAGCGTTGGAAATATAGTAGTATGTGTATAGCACAAGGAAACGTTGTGCTTGCTTCCAAGACATAGCTGAGAGTGGAATGCGCGGCGCGAACCGTCGATTCTCCTTGGCCAATTCCTTTGCTGAATGCACCTCGCATTCCACTTCTAAGTGATGTCGCGTTGACAAATCGAATGCGCATTTGGCTCAAACAATGACTTGCCATGGCCAGCCGATGGACAACTCAGCGCTTTATTCTTTCAGACAAGTCTGGCGCCACATCTTCGACCTCGTAGGGTTCGAGGGCTTGGTTGGCCTGAGTGGGACTCGAACCAAGAATCTTAGACGAGTTGCATGCTGCTGCAGGCCCTCCTCTGACTGGTCTACAATGCATCCGAAAATTGCTTTGAAAGGTTTGAAGAAAAGCGAACGTGAATGCAGAAGCCCTAGTGGATACACTTCAAGCACTCATGAGGAGGGACAGGGCCACGGCAGACGAACGCCGGCAGACTGCTGTCGCCACTACAATGAATATCTGAGCGAGTGTCCAGTGGCTTCCGATCCCACTGGATAGGTCCGCATTCATACGTAATCATCAGCACAAATGCACTATGCGGACAAGAATGCCGAGCGATAATTTGAAGAATCGCCCCCGCAGTCCTCGAGCACGGCCAGAGGAGTCGGAAGCAGGGCCGAGCCCGAAATTCGTGAATCGAAAGGGTGGAGTGGAAGAGGGGAGAGGAGGGGTGGAATAAGTTGTTTCTCTTCAGATGCAGCTTCAAAGTGGTGAAGATTTTCGCGCAGCTTTGTTCACTGAAGGGGAGATAGAGTAGTAGAAACAAAGGAAGATTCCTATTAAGTTTTAATTGCTGACCATTTTCCAATGAAATGCAATAGTTTTTATGGGATCTGTCTTCGAATCATTTAGAATGGGTTCAATTTTTGCTGATTTTATCATGACATCAAGGCACGATACATTTTCTTTAACGGCTGAAAGAACTAGGTTTTGATCTAAAACTGTACTCTGAAAACTCCTGATGTTGGTGGCTAATTGTCACTGATTTCCAAATGCTAATTTTAAGTTTCAGAGAAGAAATCAGATGGTGCTTTTCCGTGCTTTCTGAATAGAAGAGAACAACTTGATTTCCTTTTTTCTCCGAAGGCGAAGACATCTACAATTGGAGTTATACCAAGAAAATTTTAGGTTTTTTAATATGAGTGAAAAAACTAAGTTTGTTTGAAATATTCTTCTACTTAATCAGAGGCTCCATTTTTGCGTTGTTTTTCTGACATTGGGGTGTTTGGGTCAAACATACATTCAAATCGCACCCACGACGACCCGTAGAAGCGGAATGCGCCGCGCATCCCAAACGCTAGTGAATAGCTGCGGTGCTTATTCTCTTTGCCCCTTTTGAAAATAAATTTGAACACTAACTCCCCAATCTATAAATGATTCTTTTAGAAAAAGCTCTTTCTGTGTATTAAGTAGGGATCTACATTCTGGGTGGTTAGTCTTCACATTTAATAATCAGCGTTTCCTTTATCAATTTTTTGTGAGAAACAACGGTTTTAATACGGACCCTCTAACCTTAATTGATATCTTTGCGAAAAGTCTAGAATTTTCGCTGCACAATAATCGGATCTCAAACTTGTATAGGGCACAATTTTACCTCTTAACGTTGTCTCCTTCATGTAAAGAAATTATTTTCGTTACAAGTCACGCCTCCGGTCACAGCTCCGTGACCGGTTAGAAGAGCACTTTTAAAAATCTTTAGATGCGATAAAAGTTTAAATCTAAGCCTTCCAAAAACTTGTATTATTTTTTATTATTTGATTTTTTGTATTTTTTATTTTATTGTTATCTTTCAGCTATTAGAATTAAAATTTTGAGGTCTATATCTTCAGATCTAGATGTTGCTCGCTCAAAATAGAAAATGCATCCTGACCTTCTGGAAAAGTCAGGAACAAATAGGTTCTCCCTGACTGATTTGAAGACTGCTCCTCTAGAGCCTCAATTTTTGCTGCAGAAAAATTAATTAAATCAGCATTCGCAACTTTACCGATTCAATTCTGTGCACATAACATATTTGTTCAGTGAACAAGGCTGAGCGCGAATCTCCAAAATGTCGAAATCACACCATGAAGAACAATTTAATAAGAGATACAAAAATCACTTTAAAAATTTAGAAAATTGATAAGGTAAGAAAAACGAGGCAAGGAATCGTTTAGTTCTATCTTATCTTAGTATCTTTGTATAGTTGTGCTCGAATAACCTAATCGAATAGGTGTTTGAATGATTTTTATTCGAATTTGAATATTCCAGTGCAGATCTTCAAAAAAGTCTCATTTTTCGATTGCATTCAAATTCGAATATTCAGAAAAATGACAGTTTCAAATACAGTCTAATTCAAATATTCGAAATTTGTGAGCATTCGAAACCCCTAAGGAAAATTTCAAGAGGTCAACTATAATTTGTTCCAAAGTGGGAAGTTTTGTAAATTCTCGGCAAAAATCGAACCCCGTGCCCGTTGGTAGGAATACTATCCCGTGGAACTGTTGAAACCTGGCCGAAACGATGGAAAGGATGCGTATTAAGCCGACGTCGAATGGGAGTGGATTCTATCACAATAGCTGTCACATTCCGTTCGCTTAAGCTGCCCAGCCGAAAAGACGGCGACGGTCTGACAAGCCTCTCCCGGTTGAATTGAATGCGGTCGTGGATAATCGTCGACGACGTCGAATCGCTCGCTCTCATGTGATGGCTCAGGTTTGAATGGTAACCAGTTGAACGCGACGACTCAGAGCGGGATCCTGATCAGCGCTGGATATGAGAGCCAAGCAGAAACAGTTAGGATCGGTTTCGAGAAGCTTTGAACTCACCGAAAACTCGGATTAGCGGTGTTCCTAAAGGCTTCAGAAGTTCGAACGTATTGGCTGATGCGTTGCCTACAAGGTCGATACAGCAACAAGTGGATGTCAATCTTTTCACGGGATGCGCCACGCATTCTACTTCTGTTGGAAGGATCTGAAACCAGCACGCACAGAATCTAGTGTTCTACCGTTCTTAGGAACCTCAGCGAAATGATGGAACGGTTGGATGACCTGGGCGGAACCCCAAGCAACAGCCTTGAATCGGATTACACGCGACAACTGTCACATCTTCCCACTGCGCTGCCCATAATATCTATCTGCATTGATGGTTTGACTGACGCTTTTTACCTTCTATTAGGTTGGAAAAAAGTCGTTTCATTTTTTTCAATGTTTTATCACTTCACAACTACAATGTCAAATCAATTGAGATAGACTCCATTTTGTTCCACTACACTTCTCCAAAGACCGTGTAATTTTCCAATTCCTCTCGCTTAAAAGACTGCAGTTCTGGAGTCGAACCATTGCTGAATCCAATTTTTGAGGTCTGCATCCGTTCCAAAATATTTCTCTCCAATTTCTTGCTTGAGAGCACGAAAGAGAACCGGCATGAACGACTTAGGGCTATACGGTGGATGTAGCATTACCTCCCAGCCCAGCTCCTTTATTGTTTCCCTTGTGAGTCTTGCAACATGTGGTTTTGCATTGTCATGCAGGATCATCACCTTCGACTTTTCAGGCCTTTTTTCCTGGAGAACTGCGGCAGCTTTGTGGAGTTGGCCACTGTATGTGACAGCAGTAAGTGTCTCTCCACTTCTGAGAGTTTGCCAGTAAATCACATCTCTGATATCTCACCAAACACTCAAGAGAAT